>PITA01013794.1:0-56004 GCA_004023965.1 Spilogale gracilis | reverse complement strand
CAGTGATGGGGCCTCCTTTTTCTTTCTGTCTTCTCCCCAGATACAGGGCTTTGGGCCAGGATTTATAGTTCAGTGAATTGTAAAAATGTGTATCCTTCCTTGTTCTTCTCCCTTATAAAAGTTTCCCTTTTTCTGGGGTGCCTGGGTGGCTCAGTTGGTTGAGCGACTGCTTTCAGCTCAGGTCATGATCCCGGAGACCCGGGATCAAGCCCCACAAGGGGCTCCAAGCCCCACATCGGGCTCCAAGCCCCACATCGGGCTCCAAGCCCCACATCGGGCTCCCTGCTCTGTGGGAAGCCTGCTTCTCCCTCTCTCACTCCCCCTGCTTGTGTTCCCTCTCTGGCTGTGTTTCTCTCTGTCAAATAAATAAAATCTTAAAAAAAAAAAAGTTTCCCTTTTTCCTTTTGAGCTAGATTGTAAAGTTGTTAGCCTCACCAGATAGGTAAAAATTTGAATACTTGGTTTTTAAAAGGAGGCTTGAGTCAGCATCATTTTAGGGAGCAGAGGAGGAACAGACGGGCTATCTGGCAAATATTTCAAAACAAACTCTCTGTTTCCTTGAGGAAAGTTCTGGAGGGGACCAAAGAGGACAAGCAAGGGCCTGGGTCTCAAGCTTCTGGTTCCTGGACTCCGCCAAATGCCAGCCTTGTAGGTCTGGCGTTTTTATTTATGTTTTGGCTTTGTTTGTTTTATGGGTTATTTTTTTTTGATCAGGAAACTGGGAGGCTTATAGTAGATGTGGCTCAATAATTCTTTCAATTATGACAATTTCTGCTTGAAAACAATGCATATTCTAGCGCTCGTACTTGACTCACAGCTTTCTAGAAGCTGTTTATCACAGTTACTTAACTTGTACATGATTTTGCCATGTTCTCACCACCATTTGGGAGGAAGTTATTCTAAGAGAATAAATTAAGAGTTTTTGTATTTGCTTTAAAAAAAAAAAGTTGTGTGTACTCAACGCTCAGGGCATTGTGCAGCAAAGAACTGAGATTTTCCGTAAAATGAAGTCTTTCCCTGTGGTGTGTACAATGTGTCCCACACATATCAGATTCTATGCCAGAGGAAGGGCCAGTATCGTGTCATCCTGCAATGGCATTTCAAATATCGCCACGCCAGATGGGCTATTACAAGAAATATGTAACATGTTCCAAAACAGCCAATTAAATTTCTTTGTGTTTTATTACCAGATCTGACATAATATATTCTCTCTGAAAGAAAGTATTCCTGCATCAACCAACACTCAGAGCTGGTCGTATATTCAGGGTCATTTTCATGAGTAGAAAGCCTCTGGAAAGTCAGAAAAACTTGAGCTTGATGTTAAATGTTGTACAAAGTACTGGGTCATGTGGAGCTGATGAATTCTGCGTCTCCAGGGCACACGAACCCCCCACTTGCACTTTATCTCCTGGATTCCTACATATTGAACGTCCAGACACAATGAGAAATTAATATCATTGCATATAGACTCCCTGGTTCTCAAAAACAAAACTCACAAGCAAACTGTGAAAGTCAAGACGACCGCCTGCAAGGTATTTTCATTTCTGATTACAGGTGGGGTATTCTTTTGCCTCCTTATAATTCACATCTCAATGTACTAGTCCTTCCAGGAATTTAAGAGTATTTTCTGGCATTGGAGAATCATTCAAACATTGAGGATCATCAGTATATTGGCATTGAACCTAAGATAAGTCACCCGCTGGCAAATTAACACCAAAAAAAGATGAATTTTCATTATACTTTTCAAATTCTCACAAGAATATTGAAAATCTTCCTTCCACTGAAATAGATGAAGCAAAAGATTTTAACAACAGACAGGTCTTTTGTCATTTTGTTTCATTTTCTCTCAAGGATTATTGTTTTTTTAAGAGGGGAAAATGCGATCTTGGTCTACTCAGAATGAACGGTTATTAGGAAAAGCAGAAGTGGCTATTCAAATGCCACTAAAGTTTCTCAATGGTATAGTGTCCCTTATGTTTAGGGCAGGCTACTTCTTTTAATAACTCCTTCTTGCTGGTGACCAAGGCTGCTGGAATGCTCTAAGTGACTGTAGATACCTTGTTCAGAAAATTCCCTTCAATTCTGTCTTCTCTCTTGTTTCGGCTCTTCTTGCTTCTTTCTGGCTGCCCCCATTTGTATCTCATGGCCTTCCCAGCTTGAATTATGCTCCATCTTAGATGCTGTTGTTGCCCTGCCCATAGACCCCAAGATCTCGCCATTGGAGTGCATGCTGGCCAGACTTTCAGCTGCCAGCATCTGCATCTCATTGTACAGGCTGCTCGGCCCTCGTGCATGAGAGCCGCCCTCACCAATGATGGAGAGAAGTTGGTATAGACAACATTAAATATCTTACAATGTTGTCATTTACACCTCAGTAAAGCTGGGGGTTGGCGTGGCTGTGAAAGAGCTCTCTCAGACTCGGGTGGAGTAACTCTCAGGCGTGTGTGTTCTACAGTGGCTCCATGATGCCTCCAGAAGTATAATTTCAGTTTCCCACTATAGTAATTGCCTGATAATGCCTTCTTTATTAATTTTCTTTATTTTTTTATAACATATCTCCATTCCTCCATCTCTGTTTCCTGGGATAACCTACTAAATAACGACCTGGGTTTTGTCTCAGGACCTGCTTTTAGGGTAACTTCATCAAGATACTGCCACTGGATTTCCTTCTTTCCCACATGTTTTCAGTCTATAGTCAAGTCATGTCATACTCCTTGTCCAAACTAGACAGCCAGATAACATCCCAGCACCAGAACCCTGGGGCAAGGCTGACGATTAGATGCCGGATTTGTATTTGAAAGGTATTATTTCATATGTAATATGGTTTTCTTTTATTATATTTTTATCTGCCTAAATGAATTGCTCTATTATGTTAATAGCTAATGATTCAGAAATCTGAATCTCCAGGCTATCTAGAATTCTCTCATGTTTTGAACATGTATATTGGATGGCCGATGTGTCCCTTGGATATATCCACATCCATTACACTTAGCATAGACCACCTTCAGCCCAACAGACTTCCGCTTTGCCCCCAGGCTTCTCTGAACCACTCATCCACTTGCTTAAGTCAGAAACCAGAAAAAAACCTTGACAGCTCCCATTTAACCCAATATCAAAGAGGCACATGTCCAGATACATGCAGTAGATAATTTATACATCCTTTATTAGCAGCAGCTTAAAAGATACTGCTTCATTTTTCTCACATAACAAGTAGGTTCAAGATAGGTGGCTGTGTTATTGATTTATAGCTGGAAAACATGCAGCATTACTTTTACAGTTCACTTGGTGTTCCCCAATGGGATTGAGACACAGCTGCATTATTTCTTTTTCAAGGAAAACAGAGGTAGAAAGACATGGCAACAGGCATGAGTCCCTTGCACCAGGAAAAAAAAGCTTTCCCTGAAGAACCTCCCAGCAGATTTCTCTTTCTGGTTTATTGGTCAGAACCGACCGGATGACTATCCCAGCTCCAAAGGAGACTGAGAAAGTCACAATAGGATTGCTACAATTAGATTATCCAATCAAGATCCATTGCCTCAAGATGGGCACATTGGCGCTTCAGAGAATCAGGAAGAAAGAGAAAATAGATTTTAATTAAATAATTTGTAGCATCTGCAGCAAACTCCAAACTTCTTCCACTGAAGCATCAGGTTGGATTTATTCTATGCCTTAAATATCTCTGAAATGTGTCTGCCTCACCACTGCCCCCACTTTAGTGTAAGTGATTGTCATCCTGCTCGGGATGACAGCAACAGACTCTTACTAATTGTTTCTGCACTTTAAGTCAGTTCCTTCCTCCCAAGCTCTTCTCCCACCTTATCCAGACTGATCTTTCATGGAGATAAGTCTGAACTTGTTATCAATTTGGTTAAACCACGGCAGTGGCGAACGCCAGGCTATTTCTTTCCTCTGGTTGTTTTGTCTCTCCTGTTTGATATTTGCTTCACCAACCATTTTCACCTACTGCATTTAGCTAACTCTTCCCATCACATCATTCATCTCCCAGCTGAGGTATATGCAGTTGTATAGGTTCCCAAAGAGTATACTGGTATTGTATAGTTGTTCATCTAATACAATGTTGTGTTATTATTGTCTCATTATATTGTTACCATCACCATTAGATAGATTTTCTTTAAAAGCAAGGCACTTGTTTCGTTGACATCCAGGTCCCCACCAATTAGAAGTATCTGGCATATAGAGTTCAATTAACATTTTTCCCCCCTAAGATTTTATTTATTTAATTGAGGAGAGGTGGAGAGTGAGCAGGGGGAGAAGTAGAAGAAGAGGGACAAGTAGAGGATGAAGCTTGATATGGGGCTTGATCACACCACCCTGAGATCGTGACCTGACCCAAAACCAAGAGTTGGCCACTTAATGGACTGTACCACCCAGATGTCCTTCAATTAATGCTTCTTCAATAAACACATGGAGTAATTAAAGAATATTTGCATATTGTTGTTAATTGAAAAAGTTGGATAGTAGTTATTTCTCTACACAACTGTAATAAAAGAATGAACAAGAGATAGCATAGCACAGTTATTGAGAGGATGGATGCTGGATCCCTACAGACTAGCTTCACAAGATCAGCTCTGTGACCTTCAGTTAGTTAAGTTAATTTCTTTGAATGAATTTCTGCATATGTAAAATGTGAATAATGATAATATTAAAAGATTTTTATAAGGATTTTAAAAGTTAATGCATGTAATTTTAAATAATTCATTGAAAAATACCTGATACATGGTGAATGTTACTAAAAAAAATTTTTATAAATGAATAAGACAGTCATGATTCTTGTCCTCATAGAATTCACAGGAGAGGTCAGTCCTGTCCAACAGAAATATATAATTAAAAATTATATATTAAAAATATAATTTTTATATATTATATATAATTTATATAAAATTTTAAAGTAAATTTTTATATAAAACTTATATATTATATGTAACTATATATAATTTAAAATTTCTAGTAGCTACATTAAAAGTAATTGGATTATAAGTAAAATTAATGTTAAGAATTTATTTAAACCAAATATCAAAATATTACCATTTTAACATGTACCCAGTATAAAGTCATAAGATATTTTGTATTCTTTATTTTGCACTAAGTCTTCAAAATACAGGGAATATACAAATAGCACATCTCAATTAAGATGCTTAATTTTCATTTATATCTAGACCTATATATAGATTTAATAAACTTACAGTTGAAAAAGTAGATTCACATATCCAAGTAACTCCATATATATTATTTTATAATAATATATTTGAGGTGGTGCCTTGGTGGCTCAGGTGGTTAAGCAACTGCCTTCGGCTCAGGTCATGACCTAGGAGACCCTGGATTGAGCCCCACATCGGACTCCCTGCTTGGCGGGAAGCCTGCTTCTCCATCTCTCACTCCCTCTGCTTGTGTTCCCTCTCTGGCTGTGTTTCTCTCTGTCAAATAAATAAAATCTTTAAATATATATATGTATATATATTTGGATAATATTTTTTTAAATTAAAGCCTACTAAATTAAATAAAGTTAGGGATTCATTTTTTCAGTCACAATAAATTACAGTTTATTGTTTAAGAGCCACATATTTTGTGGTGCAGGACTAGAGAAAAACATGATACGTAAGCAGGAAATTATTGAACTTGGTAAAGTGCTATCTTAAGGCAAGGATAGAGTGCTCTGGGAGCACATATTAAGGGTGCTGACATAACTTGGGCAAGGGAATTTATCAAAGAAATTTTCCTGGAGAAAATGCTGTCTATCCCGAGACCTCACGCAAGAGCCTGACAGCTGACAAGGAGGAAAAGGTGTCTGACAGAAGAAAGGTATGACAAATGAGGGAAAATGCATTTTCACATATGTGAACATATTTCAGAGTGGCCAATTCAGTGTACCTGTATGTAATAAGTGGAGAACAAGTTAGAAAGGCAGAGGTGGAAAAGGGAGCAGTTGAGAGGGGAGGCTGGGAAAATAAGCAAGGTAAGAAGACACGACAGGTTTCCTGAGACATATGAAGGGGGCCCAACTAGCCTGAAGGCAATGAGGAGCTACTAAAGGATTTAAACAGGGTAGTGGTGGTGTCTGGGTGGCTCAGTCGGTTGAGTGTCTTGTCTTCAGCTCGGGTCATGATCACAGCCAGTGTCCTGGGATAGAGCCCTGTGTCAGGCCCCCTGCTGGGTGGGGAGGCTGATTCTCCCTCTTCACTCTACTCATGCTATCTCTCTCTCTTTCTTTCTTTCTCTCTCTCTCAAATAAATAAATAAATAAACAGGGTAGTGACATGATCATCTTCTATTTATTAAAGATCATTCTCACTACTGTATGAAAAATGTTTAGATGACAAAAACTGATGCTGGCACCTCAAGCCTATTAGAATGGATATTGTAAAACAACAACAACAACAAAATAACAAGTGTTGGCAAGAATGTGGAAAAACTGGAACAATTATGCTCTGTTGCTGGGAATATAAAGTGGTGCTGCCACTATGGAAAACAGTATTTCCCCCCAAAATTAAATTAGAAGTACCATATGATCCAGCAATTCCACTTCTGGGTGTATAACCAAAAGAATTGAAAACAGCATCTCAAGGAGGTATTTGTATACTCATGTTCATAGCAGCACTATTACAAGAGCTAAAATGTGGAAACCAACCAAGTGTCCATTGACAGATGAATGAATAAACAAAATGGGGTGTATACACAATGGGACATTATTCTGCCTTTAAAAAGAAGAAAATTATGACATTTGTTACAATACAGATGAAGCTCAAGGGCATTGTGCTAAGTAAAATAAGTCAGCCACAGAAAAATAAGAATAGCATTAAGACAGAAAGTAAAATGAGGGTTGTCAGGGACTTGGGGTGGATGGGGAATGTGGAATTACTGTTTAATGGGTATTGGAGTCACAGTTTTGTAACATGAAAAGAGTTCTGGAGATGGATGGTGGTGATGGTTGCCCAACAGTATGAATATACTGAATGCCACCAGATTGTACACTCAAAAATGGTTGAGAAGGTAAATCTTAAGTTATCTGTTTTCCCCACAATAAAAAAAAGTGTAGCTATAAAATTAGTAGGTATCAAAGTATCACCATGATGCAGTCAAAAGTAAAGATGAGAGCTGAAATGGGGTAAGAGAAATATGGATGGAAACAATTGGGTTGATTTCAAGGATATTAGTAGTACAGATAACAAGAATTTGTCGGTGATTGATTTTAGTCCAGTATGAGGGAGTCAGAAGTCAACCTATGCCCTTGGTTTCTAGTGTGATAAACTGGGACAGACAGTGTTGACATTCTTTGAGATAGGGAACAAAGAAGAGATACAGGTTTGGCTAGGGTTGGGGGTGAGGGAAATTAAGTCTTCACCATCAGACACACTGATTTTCAGGTACAAATCCAAGGGAAATTGTCTAGCAAGGAGTTGGAAATAAAGGTTATAATTTCTGGAGACAGATCCTGGAGCCACTCTCACATGGAGGGTAATTAAGGCTGGAAGAGTTGATGTTTAACAATGAATATGCCATGGACATTTATGATTTGTGTGCCAGCACATTTCCCTTGGTATTCTTTTGAGTGTTTTGTACATTCTCATCAACACTGTGTGCTTTGGGTGGCAGATTCCTCTCCAGTCCCAAGGATAGACTATGAGACCTAGGTCGAGGTCAAGCAGAAGGTCACAATGATTAGGGTAGAGGAGTGGCAGCCTAAGCTAATTATTTAAGTGGGAATACTGAAACTACCAATAAAAAAATACAAAACAAAACAAAAACAAAACCCTTTCTCTGCTCTATCCCATTGGTGTAGAGCCTAGAAAAATATGAAACGAGGGCTACTGCAGCCATCTTGTCACCAGGAGAGTGAGGATCACTTAGAATCTGAGAAAGAAGCAAACACACAGATTCGAGATAAAGAAAACCGTTCTTTTTATGTCATTTCAGCTCTGAATCCAGCCATACCTGAAGGAAGACCAACCTTGGACATTTAAATTATATGAGCTAAATAAAACAAAACAAAACAAAACACCTTTTTCTTCTTAAGCCAGTTTGATTTTTTTGTATCTGTATTATAATGAGTACAGGCAACTGTGGTAACACAGGACTATAAAAATGTTCTTTCAGGCAGAAACTATGCAGTGAACTTAAAAATCATTAAGAAAAATGACAGTAGTCTGTGACTTTTAAGATATTCTTCTTGGAGCACCTGGGTAGCTCAGTCAGTTAAACATCCTACTCTTGATTTTGGCTCAGGTCATGATCTTAGGGTCTCAAGACTGGGCCCCTAGTGCCTCGGGCTCCACATTTAGTAAGGATTCTGCTTGAGATTTTCTCTGTCCCTCTGCATGCATGTGCACTCTCTGTCTCTTCAAAATAAATAAGTAAATCTTTAAAAAGTATATTCTTGTCAAAACATTGAAAACTCTTATTGGGAAATAAAAATAATTATAAAATTAATATTTATTTAGTATATGGAAATTTTCAACATTAGAAACATTATGAATTAAAGTATTTTATTTCTTCATACAAAACTTATCAGAAGGAGTTTGAGTAGTTTTTGCTTTCTTCTTATGATGTAACCTTAGATATAGAGTGTCTTTTCTAGTCCTTGGTGAACTCTCATATTACTTTCTAAGTTTGGATCAGCTTTCAATATTTTCTCTTTTGTACTTTCAATACTGTGAAATTCTCCATGATTTCCTTTCTTTGAGGATTTTTGCCAGCATCACTTCCCCTGGGACGTCATCATTGTCCCAACCACTCTCCTCATTTATGTCAGTACATTTTCCTTCCTGTCCTGTGGCTGCACGTCTAGAGTCTATTGGATGGTGATAGTCAAAACTTCTACAGGGGACTATTTCTTTTATAACTCCATTTACTTTCACTTTGAATTATGCAAAATCATGCCAATTTGTCAAACAATGAAATCAGCATTTACTAGCAGTAAAAGGTTCTTATTTGGTCTTATAATGACTGTGTTCTTTCAGTGTAACACCTCACTTCAATGTTTGGCCTAAATACTGCTTAAAATGATTCAATATGTGTTTTCATTACAGTTTTCAATCCAAAGTAGAGGTTAACACTCCATTTCCACCATTTAGTGGATTTCTGTTTTGAGAACAACTCAACAGTGTCGAAGCCACTTTACCTTGATTTTCTTCAGTTCCTGAACTTTTTCCAGTATTATTCACTCAGTGGCTGCATGCAGCCCAGGACTTGTCCTATCTTTGCTCTGCTATCTCTTCCTAAGTCTCTTAGTCACAACCTATTTTACTTCCAGTGTTATCACTTTTAATTTATTTGCTGCAACTCCAGGTTTTTCTATTATTCAATTTGTAAAATATCACATGGGTTTATCACTGAGTGACAAGGAGACAACCCAGCTCCAGGCTATGCTGTCTGTGCATGACTAAATAACTGGTATGTAATGGCTAACCAACAAGAGACCTTGAAAAAGAGGGTGTCATTGGTCACTGATGTGTGTCTGTTATTTATTTAGGGCTTGTACAGCTGGCTATGAAGTTTATATTTTATGCACCTATAGTCCATATACAGTATAACTGAAATTTGAGCCATGTTATTGGGATACTGGTATTACTTAACTAAACCACAGTAAATAAAATTTGTATGTATCAGACCTGTTCAAAGCAATGATTATAACCTACAGCAGTGATTAGGTAAGAAGAAAACAGAAGTAAGCCTGGACGAGAACCCTGAGAAAAACCAAGATTTAAGGAATGGCAAAATAGGAGAAATGTACACAATAACTTATAAAGAGTGACCAAAGAGGTAGGAGGAAAATGAGTAGCTTGGGGTATCACACAAAGCAAGAAATGAGATATTGCAGGTGCATTTTGCACTTCTTTAAACTGAAATATAATTCTCACCCCATAAAGTTCGTTATTTCATTTTTAAGATTTATTTATTTATTTGAGAGAGAGAGAGAGAGAGAGAGAGAGTGTGTGTGTGTGTGTGTGTGTCTGAGAGAGAGAGAGAGAGAGAGAGAGAGAGAGAGAGAGAGAGAGAGCTGATGGAGGGGCAAAAGAAGAGGGCAAGAGAGAGAGAATCTTTAGAAGATTCCCTGCTAAGTGTGGAGCCTGACATGGGCTCCTTCCCAGGACCTTGAGATCCTGATGTGAGCCAAAATCAACAGTTGGACACTTAACCAAGTGAGCAAACCAGGTGACCCCAAATTCACCATTTTAAACTATATAATACATGATCCAGTGGTGTTTTTTAGTATATTCACAAGGCTGTGAAACCATTACCACTATGTAACACCAGAGTATTTTCATCATCCCCAAAAGAAACTCTGTACCCATTTACAGTCACCCCCCATTTTTCCCTCTTCTCAAACCCTGGAAACTACTAATCGACTTTATTTCTCTATAGATTTGTCTATTTGTGACATTTTTTATAAATAAAATTATATAACATATGCCCTTTTACATCTAACATCTTTTACTTAGTATAATGTCCTCAAGGTTTATCCATGTTGTAACATCTATCCATACTTACTACTTTCTATGACTGCGTCATACTTTATTGTGTGGATATACCACATTTATTTATCCATTTATTGGGCGATGGACAGATGAGTTGTTTTTATTTTTTGCAAATGTTGCAGTGAATGTTTGTGTAAAATTTTTACATGAACATACTTTTTCAATTTTCTTGGGGATAAAGCTAGAAGTAGAATTGCTGGGACACATGGTAATGAACTTTTTGAGAAACCAGCAGACTGTTTCTGCAGTGGCTGAACCATTTTATATTCCCCAAAGTAAAGTATGAAGGTTTCTTCATTTCATTTTTAAAAATCTATTATATGGGGGTGCCTGGGTGGCTCAGTTGGTTAAGCGACTGCCTTCAGCTCAGGTCATGATCCCAGAGACCTGGGACCGAGCCCCACATTGGGCTCCCTCTTGGCAGGAAGCCTGCTTCTCCCTATCTCATTCCCCTCTCTCGCTTGTGTTCCCTCTCTTGCTGTGTTTCTCTCTGTCAAATAAATAAATAAATAAAATCTTTAAAAAAATCTATTGTATGAATATTTCCTCTACTTTATTCTGCTTATATAATTTTTCATTTTTTTTTCACCAAGCATATTTCCTCCTTGCATCTTTGACTTCTGTATCCCACATTTATCAAAGTTACTTCTACCTTACAAATAATATATTTTCTTCATACTAAAAATCACTATGGCTTCCTCTCCCCATACTGTATATAATTTATTTAAACCATACAGAGCATAAAGTCTCCCTCAAGTCACTTGTCCAAGCTGTTCATATCTACCAAAAACATTTCCAAAGTTGGTTAAGTATAAATAAGAACACTGACTTTATTCACCTTCCTTTCCTCTTCATTAAATTTATTTAATCCAATTTAATAATTTTGGACTAAAAACCTACATTATAACCTTAGTGGTAGATGATGCACAGTGAAGAAAATGGCCCTTTACTTCAAAAGAATTATTTCAGTGTGTCTCCCACCATTGGACTCTCATAATCTTCACTGAGGTATCAGTCTCTTAAATTTTCCTTAGACTTACTTCCCATCCTCTGGCATGTATAAACTTCTTTAATGAGTCTAGTGTATCTGTCACTTCCTACATTCCACATCTAACAACACAAATACCATTGACATAGTAGACCAGCATGAGGTTCTATAGAGCAGTGAGATGATCACAGTCCTTGAAGGCTAAAGGACTTGAAATAGAATGTATCAAGGCAAGCTATTTCTGGTATTCTTTGTTTATCGGGATAAAGAAAAAAATTATCAATTGTAATTGGCTACCAGGTATCAGGTCTGTGTTGACTTACTAAAGAGATCACGTGGAATAGCACCTACATTTAAAATCATCACGTATTTAAATGTATACTAACTCACTGACATTCTCCACGACTGATCAAATATCAGCACAAACTAAAAAAAAAAAAAAAGTATTTTGTGTTTTTTGTTTTTGTATGGAGATATGACAGGAATCACTACTTGTTTGTTAGCACATAGATTCATTTGCTGGAGAGAGATCCACCAGGGTGATACAGGCATTAACAAGATTAAAATTGATTTCTCATTAAATACAAGTACTTATCTAAGTAGACTATAGCTGGCATGATGGTACTCTCGGTGACCCAGTTTCTTTTGTCATAGTCTCACACTGTCTCTAGGGAGGTGCCTTGGTCTTTGTTCTAGCTGTCACAAAGGGGAAAAGGAGAAGGGGTAGATATATCACTTCATTATGATGATAAGATTCCCAAAAATTGCTCTCATCACTCCTACTCATGTCCCATTGACCAAAACTTACTTACATTGTCATACATGGCTACAATACGGCAGAAAAATATAGACTTCTTTCCAGGAAGGCCATTTTTCTAGCTAATATTTGGAGATATTACTTCTATGAGAGAAAAGGGGAGCACAACTATTGAGGGCCAACTAGTAGCTGCAGCCATATCATCTTAACCCTTCTAAACCAGTGATGCTGGGCTGATCTCTGCAATTCATCAGTGCACTGCTTTGCTTTGGGTAAGGCCAGAAAGTTCAAGATGTTTGTGTGGCCTTTTATTGTACAATAACCTCATTTTGGGGGTCAGGGAGCCAACCTAGATATTCAGTCATCTCTATATGCAGGAAATGTGGAACAACCACAGTATGGGTTTGCAGACCCACAGGTACTACTGAAGCAGAATTTGGCCCCCCAAATCTAATTGTCATCTCACCTTCATATGTTCCCATTCTGCTAGATTGACCATAACGACATCCTGGACAGTGTTACTTCAGAATCAGGGACAATAATCCCTGGAAGATCCATCTATTTCCCTTTTCCACCTACCCAGTTACCTTGGTAAATAGTCAAATATCCTTTTGGAGAAGGCTGAAAGATTTACAGGATGAACTTGTGATAATATTGCAATATCTTCCTTCAAGGCTGACTGGTTTCCTCTGTATTCAAAGAGCTCTAGGTGGCGTTAGACTCAAGTTTAGAAATTAAGTGAGAAGCCATGGTGATACCTTGGTGACTTGTGATAAGCCTCTATTAAGTTTTATCATTCATTCATTATTATTGTTATTATTAATCTGACCCAATTCATTTCTAGGGAATCCCATGAAAGGTTAAGATACCACTAAGGGATTCTCTTTTAAATCAGGACAAGCACCACTTCAGCTCTGCTGCACATTATGGTTAAAATTCCACTTTGCTTCTGATTTTTATATGATGCTCTCTGTTCTGTCACCCTAGAAACCCATCATCACAATTGCTATCAAGGATCCGCTTCAATAATATTGTCCCTGTCTTTCCTTTCCAGCCTGAAGAGGGAATTTTAAAAAGATATTGTTGGTCCCAAATCAATACATACAGTGCCGCTGGTCATAGTTAGGCATAGTGAGAAGGTCATCAAGAAGGTTGCCGATAATGAATTCACTCTGAACTTCTCTGCCTAAAACTTCGGATTGCTGAATTGCTTTTTCTATGTAATTTCAAGAAATTTTTGTATTTCAACTCCATGCCATGTAGGTGACTTTTGAATGTACATTTTAGTCAACTCTGAGCACTATTCCCCAAGGCTTCACCAGCACTTTGAATCCAGAATGATTAATAATTATAATAGCATCCCTAAATTCAGTCTGATCTGAAGTAGTGTTCTATCTTCCCTAGACTAGTATGTTCAAAATCTGTTTCCACACATTTTCCATTTAGGAAAATAACACAGAAAACCTTGCAATTATTTGCTGGCCTCCTGATTGTGCCATTGTTCTTGTCTCACCTGCTGGTGTCTAACACACTCACCAGTGAGAGGTCAGGAGATGTGGAATGAGTGGGGCAAGAATGGAACTTCTCTTGCAAGTTGAGTACTTCAGGCAAGCTCTTAAGCAAATTCAGGTCAGCCTCGCTGGATATGGGAGGAGGAGGTGCTATAAGCTGGACATCAGTTGGACATGGGAAGACCCTCAGTGTGACTGGAGTATTCGGAGTAGTTGGAGCCATCTCAGTCCTCCCCAATATTGACATTACAATTCCCAGTTTTTGCTCCTTTACAGAAGAGAGAGATCTGCAGGTGGTTGTGGTAAAATATTGAGACTCTTTAGTGGTTCTCAAACATTACCATGAGTAAAAAATCACACTGAAGACTTCTTCAAACATAGGTGTCTAGGCCCCACCCCCAGAGTTTCTGTTTCAGTAGTTCTAGAATGAAATCCAAGAAATGTCTTTCTTAATGAGTTCCCAGTAGTGACTTAGGCTACTGACCCAGGGACACCATTTTGAGCACTACTGCTCTCCTTGTGATTCAGCCACCTATGTTTGGTATTTGGCTATAGTGGTCTTGTGGTTATAAATGACTGGAGTTTCTTTTAGAGAAATCAGAAATTCCTAACTTTTTAAATATTTCTTGATTAAGTCCATGTTCTTTCTGGAAGTCACTCAGTGTAGTTAATGGCAGACAACCCAACTCTTCACCCCTTGTATTCCTGCATTCCCAGGATGGTTCATTGCAGTAGCCACTGATTGTGGCATTTCATTCCAGGGGACACAGGTGAAAAGTTAACTAATTATTGCTGGGTGCCATGAATTGCTGTCATCTTTTAAAAGCTTTAGCCCAATCTTACATAGGTATTTTTCATTTCCTGATCACATATCCCCATCTTTTTAACATTCTATTGCCCAGAAAACCTTCTGGTACCAATTACTAAACAGGAAAGAGTTTTTAATGACAGATAACATAGTCAACTCTACCTGGAGTTTATACAAATGGATTTCATAATGGTTATAGAAAATTCACAGAAACACTATGAGACCTGACAAAAAACTATAGCCTGAGTATTCCAGGTGTGAAATCCAAAACTGTATCACAGAAGTAGGTTATTAAGAAAAATATTGCCTTTCTAGACTCAGAAATCTAACAAATCAAAAAGTCTCACCACAGCTGCTGGCTTCAGTATATTGCATCAGAATTTGTGCCAACCAAATAAACCCCTGTCCTCTGATGTCCCCATGTAGTTTTGTTCTAAATTATGGCCTAGTGTATACAAATAACAGAACACATACCACATCTAGGGAGTGTAGGAAACATTTCTAATTTATTCCTTTGTGGTGACTCTCCAACCTTCTCGCTCTAGAAAAGCATGCAAAAAGGGAACGAGATTAGGTGCTGAGTAAACTAGGCCCTAGTATCTGCTACAGGTGGAAGGTGCAGCACATATTTTGCATGACTGTGCATGGCTGGCTAAAAGAGAAGAATTGAGAGGATCACAATGCTGAAGGGAAAGTGGAACCATGACATGGTGGGCCACAAAGTTTCCCAAATATTTCTTATTCTTCATACTGAATTAAATTGGTAGTCAAGTAATCTGAACACAAATAAAAGTAAGAAGTAAAAGGGTTGCACTCCTTCCTAGATGTACAAGTTACTTAATTTCTCTGTTTCTTCATAAATAGAATGTCAATAATGATGAATCTAATAATACATGTTCATAGAGCTATGGAGGATCAATGACATAACTTTTCTCTATCATTTAGCACAGTCCCTAACACATACATACAATTTTAATATTTATTATGAGGTATAGCTACAATTTCAAAATTCTTGAAATATTTGTAAGTGTGGGATATTGATGGAAAGTGTCACCTGAACAGATATTTTTGATTAATCAAAACATCCAAATCCCTGAGCAATCTGAAGAAATTGAATTTTTTCATAATAGTGTATCATTTAACTATTACTGCATGGCAAATTACCCCCAAACTTAGTAAATTAAGGGAACAAACTATTAATTCTCATGTATCTATGGGTCAACTGAATACTTTTATTGATTCAGCTATATTTGTCTGGAGTAGCCCTTCTTTCTGTTCTCACGGACCCTGGTACACCTCCGAGTACATTGCTTCAAAACTAATGGTTTCTAGAACTCTCTTCCTGCTATACTAATATTGATGTTTGATTATACACGGTGATTTGTAGATACTCATATAATAAAAAATAAGAAATTAAAACAGCCACAACTGTCAAAATCCAATTGTTAAAACTAATATTGAAGTATTTATGAACATAGGTTTATAATCTTCCATAGAAAAATAGCATATTTGGCTATTGTCAATAAAAGAATTCTATTGATTTAAAAAATAATTTGTCAATTCAATTATAAATATAAAAAAACAATAAATTCCTATAGACTATGTTCTATAAGTAACCAAAATTTTTCCTAAATTGGTGGTTTATTCAGACCCTCAATGATAACTAGAATAGTTGTGTGGGAATTGAGAGAAGGCAAGGCTCTACTGACCAGATCAGGGGCTAAATGGGAAAAAAGTTCCAAGATGATACACACACATATGCGTATGAAGAAGGGAGCAGACAGAGGATATGTGTGTATGTAAAACTAAGAAATACTAACATTTGATGTATAAAAAACTCCAAAGATCACATCCAGTGTGCTTTCTGAAATATACAACTTTTATAACATGGTTTCCATAAAACTGACAAAGACTTTCTTCAGAGAAGGAAAAATGGTACTTTATTTTTCTGCTTTTAAATTATGCATTTGATGTATCTCCTTGTAAGCTACCCAAATTGAAACCCATATATTATTGACTTTTGGAATATTTCCATGTTTAGAAGTTAAGATCATCAATACGTCCATTATCTTAATAAAAGATGCCAGTTACAGCCCTTTTCCCTCTCCCCAACTCCATGTGAAATTACACTCTTTTAGGCAATGAGTTTGCTAAGGAGCAAGGACTGAGTTGTCATCCAATAAGAGTTTTTCCAAATGAAAACAAAAATCTTTGATTCTTTTATTAAAGGCTAAAGTAGGAGCATATTAAACAAGGATTAATTACTTGTTTTGAACTAGGTATGTCCAGAGTCAAAACAACTTGAGGACTTCAAGAAAAACAAATTTTAGTAATTCTTGAATAATGAGCTTTCAATGAGAGTGGATATTCCTATGATGTAGAACAACTTATAGAATCAATCTATATGATTTCCTCCAACGTGATCAATTCTCATCAACTGGTTCATTACAAAACTTGGGTGGATATAACTGACTAAATTACTGGTTATCATTTTCCTATTCTTATTTTCAGAAACACCTAGAAATTTATAGTGTAATTGTATTTATTAATGTTATTTTTAGATTAATTGAATGATTAACATCAAGTTTAAAACTATTTGAAGCAAAATTTAAGTGTGTGTGTATTTACAAAAACATAATTTATAAATAAATCTTGGTCATCTTCTTTTATTGGTACAATGTAGTGGCTAAAAGGTACAAGCTTTGGAGTCAAGTAGACCTGCCTGACATGGGCATATTACCTGACCTACATAAGCCAAAATTTTCTCCACTGTCAATGAGAATATTATAGTTGTTAACTCAGTGCACCTGAAATGTCTTAAGTGCCCATTAAATGTGTACTGTTACTCTATTACCTGCTTTGCAAAGCAGACAGTACTGTTAGATTGTAATTTTTTAATGGGTTCATAAATTCTTATTGAATTGAAGTCAGCATGTTACTTCTGAGGAAGCCAACAATATTCCCCACAAGGTTGTAAAGAATAATGGTTTTTGGTGGCCATTGAGTAAATTCTGTGAAACTAGGCTGTGGTTTAGGGTAGTCTTTCTAAGTCTATTGAAATGTGCTCTCTAATTTCCTCTGCAAGCAGCCTAATTCGAATACCACCATCTCTTGCTAGGAAAGCTGCAATAGCGTCTTTTTGCAAAACCCACCCTCTATGCAATCATATTTCCATACTGTGGTTTAAATGATCTAAAAATGTAAATCTTACTCAAGTCTCGTTTATACTGCTCCCAACAGCTCAAAGCTCTTCAAGGGAAAGCAGGTCTGGCGACCTATCTTCCTTTTTGCTACCTCACCTCTTACCATTATCCCTCCTTTTCTTAGTGTTACAGTGAATGTTTTTAATTTCTCAAACTTCCCACCCTGTTCTTGCCCTTGACATATATTCTTGCCCCTCCTGAAATACTCTCCCCCACACCAGCCACCTTCACTTGGTAGCACCCTTCTTGTTGCCTCAGCTCTGCTAATGTGGGAGCCCCCTCACATTACTCTTGTGCCAGTCCTTTGTCCTCAGTATTATGAATTTGTGGGTTTTGTTTTCCTTTCCTGCATTTAAGTCGGATGGGTGCATACTTGCTTGGGAGAGAATCTTATTAAAGTCTATCTCTTTCACTAGATAGAAAGCTTTGAGAAAGCAGACTGTTTTCATGTATGCCTAGCACCTAGCATCACAGTGCTTAGCACATAGTGACACTTGATATAGATTGCAGAATACATTTATTGCTCAGTGAAGCAGGCAGTTGCTGAAAGGAAGGGAATGAAGAGACAAGCTCTCCAAAAATAAACTAAAGCCACTTTAGAGTCTTTGCTTAGTCCCGTCCTGGCTGTTTCCATAGCCTTTATATCCCAGCATTATGAACCAATGTGAAAAGATGGGACTTTTTTTCCCACCAGAGATGACCAGTCTTTTCCATGTCAAGCCATATGAGGTAGGATCCAGGAGTGAATGCAAGAGAGAGAGAGAGAGAGAGAGAGAGAGAGAGAGGGAGAGAGAGAGAGAGAGAAAGAAAGCTGTATTTGATTTAATAGAGGGTTGCTAAATCATGTATCTTCTCTCAGCTTAATCTTTTTAGTTCCTTGAAAAAAGTTCTCCATATCTAAAATAAACAGATAAAAAGTCTGTAAGACTTGAATCTTGAACCATCCTTTCTCCCTGAACCATCAAAGCACCTGAAAGTTTCAGTAAATGATGGTTAGTTAGAGAGAGAACCTCCCTAGAGGCTGGACCCTCCTTTTTCCCTAGCCATCAAAGGTAGGCAGAGAGATTATAATCTGCATAATCCAACTGCAATAGAGTATGGTGCTCCAGCCTCCACCCCAAATATAACTTTCTTAGGCTTTATTCTTCTCTGAATGTCAATACCAAGTACTCATTTTTTTCTTCTGTGGCTTGTTATTTCACAAGTTCTATAGGTAAAGGTATCAAATTCAGTAACATTTCTCTCTCTCTCTCTCTCTCTCTCTCTCTCTCTCTCTCTCTCTCTCCCTCTCTCTCTACCTCTTAAGATGCATGAACTTACAGATTCCTTTCAACAATAAGTATGGACCAGAAAGAGTATAAAAGTGCTTAGAGCAATTTGTTTGAGGGGACTGGAAAGATGTCTCCCCTGAGGGGACTTGGAAAGATGTCTTCAGTGGCTAGAAAATAGGAACATGTAAAGGGTTGGTGGAGGGCACTGTAGATGTCAGGGTCTAATTTATAATCTTGGGAATATTGGCTATAATCTGTCTCATCAAATTAAACAGTCGTCAAAGAAAAGAGAAAGAGTTATGTATAAGCTCATATAGTTACCAATGGGTAGAGGAGAATTATCTTACAATGGTCAACTGTGGATGCCTCACCTCACAGCTTCTCACCTCATATTAGCATCATGGGGTGGTGGCCATGTTCCCTTTGAGATAACTCTCAGCATTCATACTCCTCTCCCTTATGCTTTTCTGTTCCTTCTTTCTTTCTGTAGAGCCAGCTTGCCTGTTTAGTGACAGAATAAGTCAATGAGTATGAGTGATAAAAGTCAGTTCATCAGACCATCTCACAAAGGAGCAAAGATCTCACAGGAGGAAAATGACAGAAATATTTTGCCATAACCTGGGAAGTCCTTTTGAAAATCTAGTCCCGTTACAAGTAGATCCTGTTATGACATCATTGTTTGTAAAATGCCTAGAGCTTAGGCACATTTGTGTTACTTTGGCATGTATATATGTATTTAAGTATTTATCTATTTATTTATTATTAGAACCTAACTTCATAATCAGATTGTCCTATTTGGGCCCCCAAAGTGGCTTGTCACTGAATAAAAGTAATTTCCCATGGCAGGTGCTCCCAGCAGGTGGCTGCTCACAGTACCTGCATCAAAAAGGTAGATTTAGTCAGAGATTTTATTTTAATATGAAATCTGTATTGCAGCCTGAGCCACTACTGGGTGATGTGCCAAAATTCATGTCTGCAGCATGATTTATTATGTGAAAATACCACAGAACTAATCAGTGGAGTTACTAATTAATACAAATCTGCATTTTTTGCATAAGCAATTAGTGCAAAGAAAGAGAGTGAAAGAGGAAGTTTGACTCCTTTAATCTCAGTGCCTACTCAAGCAGAAAGACTCACCAGGGCCAAACTCCAAGATCTACATTTGGAATTTCCCCCCTTTGATTAGTAAAAGACATAAAAGGTCAAATTATCAATGTTTAATTCAGGTGAAAATATATTTGTTAAAGAAAGAAGAAAACAGCTTATTTAAAGAAAGTGAGACTCTACGTGTAAATTCTTGAATCAAAATAATTATATTTTCCACTTCAGTAAAGTCTGAATAATATTTAATAGGGATAGCATTTAAAAATTACGTCAATAATAGGGGGAGGGGTATGTGGCGTATGTTCCTAAGATGTTGAAATTACCAAAGGTACTTGTTCTTCTGAGTCACATCTCTACCAGACTTTTCCCAGTATGTTGTGGATATCATATCATGTGTATTAAGATGCACTATTCTAAATCCAGTATTTAGATAATGTCACTCACCAAATCTGAGCAAATAATGCCATTTAACTTCAGTTGGTTTATTTCCCCCATTAATTTAATAAAAATTGTTTATAATACGAAATAACTTGAGAGTTGAAAGGTTGATGGTGGTGAAAAAAGATATCGTCAATAAAATGTACCATTCCATACAATGAAAGCAAAGTTAAAAAATATTTTTTTAGATGTTTTATTATTTCTGTGCACAGCAAATAATAGTTCATTTTGTGCGCAAACAAGTGCAACTATCTTTCCGGAAGTTATTCAATATATCATTTCTTTGTTTCAGGCTTGTCAGCTTAAAATATAATTTATTTATTCCCACACCCCTAAACCTGGATATCTAGTTTTCCAGGAAACTTATTCTGAAAAGAAGGCGGCTAATTAAATGCAGATTTACAGGGCTCTCTCATTAAAAGTTCGCATGTGATGGTCAATGGGTTTGTGAGAGAAGGGAAATAGAAAAAAGCAAAAGCTGCTGGAAGGGTTTTTGTTTTGTTTTGTTTTGTTGAATCTTATTACGCAGTAATTCAAGGCCGCGAAGTGGGAATTGTCCACGGTGCTGATACCTTGAAGAAACTTCTTCCTACCAGCAGCCTGGGGCTCTAAACCTGGCTCGCCTGGCTTGCGTGCCATCCAGGAACTTGCCGGGTTTCCTCCCCCAGCCCCGCAACAGCCGTTGTTCAGGAGATGCTTAGGCGTCGTCGGCGTTTTTATGCTCCCCGTGCCCGCAGCTACACCCAGTTACTGGAGCTTGTTTGCTTGCTGCTTTCGGTTAAGGCTAAGGTTGGCAAACACCAGGCGCTTGTCAGTTACCCAGCCAGCCCGCGGTCCCCTTTAGACCGCAAGCTGTTGCTCCAGGAGCTGGAAACAGACGGGCGCCCTCCGTCTGTTTACTTTCCCCACCTGAGAACAGGAGCCCCCAGGAACACACACTCATGCATATACACACACTTAACTCACACAACCCAACACACACACTCCCTGGCACAAATCGCATACACATCCACACACTCCCACATTCACATACAATCGCACACGCTCATACACTCATGTATACACTGCCATTCAAACAATCTTACACACTCTTATAAACTCATATTCGGATTCACACACACTTGTACACTTAAGCACACTCACATATATAGCGCTCCTAACGCTTGAGGCCTTGGGCAATCATAGGGGTGTCCTACGCCTGCCACAGTGCCCAGAGCTGCGTTGATTTTACATTGTGGATATGCATGTTGGATGGTTTAAGGAAAGCTCCTCACTTCTGACAAAGAATTAGACAAGGTCCCTCTGAGCCCTGTAGGCGCCGTAAGGGGAGCCACCCAGGTCCCCGGCGGGACATGGAGGACGTAAATAATAAATAAAAGAGCACAGGCAGCCCGAGCTGGGCAAGCCGGTACTAAATCACTTCCCAAATCACAGCCGCGTTGTGCTCCATCCAATAGCTCTAAGCGATTTGTAGGGCTGGGGGTTGGAATCAATTTTTTTTTTCCGTTCTCGCAGGTGCAATATGAATCAATTATCTTAATTAAGATTATGCCGCAAGCCCAGGAGATTTGGGGAGGACGGGTTTTGTGCGCCGGGCGACGGCGAGGCATTTTAATAGCTTCTCTCTTGCTCCCGGCTTCCCCCCCCCCCCCCCCCCCCCCCCCCGCCGCCTGGCTGTCGAGCCGGGGCAGCTCCAGCCTCTGTCGGGACCTGGGCGCCCAGTGGCCTCCCCCGAGGCGTAGACGCAAAGCTGGTGCCGCGCAGGCGAAGTGGGGGAACCCGTAACATTCCCCTCTGGCTTCCCAAAGGCCCCTGAACTGCTGGGCCTATGAAAGACCTACCTATAGCTTAACCGCCTTAGGCTTCTTCGGCCCCAGCGCCCCACGGTGTCGCCCGCCCCGCCCCGAAGCCTTCCACCAACTTCCGCTTCTGGAACGGTGTGAGGCCAGCACACCCCTTTCCTGGGAGAGGCAGGGAGAGGACGCGGGCGCCGCTGAGGTCAGTGGGGCCACCCGGGCTACACTTGATTTTTTCATTGAACGCAAGCCTCCCTTTGCAAGAGCAAGCATCTGTTTCCGCAAGAAACAGGTCACCGCCGGGGACGCCGGCCCTGCCCCTGCTCTTTATCTAGGCCCAGTGAATGCGTCGAACCCCCCCACCCCCACCCGCGCCGCCAGCTACACTCTTCCCACTCCCTACGTCCGAACCACACGCCTCCATCTCCCCTCCACCCGCCGCATATACAGTGCCACACGCCTCCCCCCGTCACCCCAATCTCCCCGCCCAGGCCACACTCCCTTCTCCCCACCCCAGCCTCCTCCCTCCCTTCTGCTTCCTCCCGCCCCCCTTCCCGCCGGCGCTCCTGCTGCGGCTTTAACGGCCGGGACCTCCCCGCCCGCGCCGCGCGCTCCAAGTGGGGACCCGGGGGGCGACAGATTTGGGGCATTGCTCGAGGGCAGTGAGTCATGAAAGCCGCTTTTGTTACCCGCGCGTGCGGTTCGCGTGCCGCTCAGCAGCCTACAGCGCCCAGTGGGGACCGGAGCTAGAGGAGTACCGCTAACTGGCAGCGCCAGCAAGGGAAAGGGCGAGAATTTAAGCAGTCGGGGAGGGGGAAAGTGTGCAATTGTCGAAACAAAGTCCAAAGTGGGAGAGAAAAATAAGGGGGCGGGGGCGGCGACTGTGCTTCCTACTGAGCCCCACTAAGTGCCCGCACTCCAACGCCTTTTCCAGCTTTACGGCCACCACTGTACTCTGGCCTCACTTTCTCGCCCCGTCTCCTCTCAACAAAAAACACCTCTAGGTAGATCTAGTCATCACTTCTCCCCTCTGGGCCTGACTACTCTGCTGCTGCCTGGGAGAGGTCCAGCCTGGGCTCTCTCGCGCCAAGATTCCCTCGCTGGGGGACTGACATTCCCCGCGCAGAGAAGGGTTTGCTCCCAAGCTCTGTGGGCCGTGAGGGTCTTTAAGAGCCATAGTGAGACCGAACCTCTTCAGGTCTCTGGAACATCCTGGAGTGGCTTTTTTTTCCCCCCCTGTACAAACCCCAGGCCCGGGAGAACGACCGGCACTGGAGTTAGGGGTGAATTTATTAGAAGGAAAAGGAAGGAACGCGTCCAGTAATTTCTGCACTTTGCGCATTTGAGTCTCGGCTAAGGAAACACCCAGTCCTTTTCTGCCCTGGAACATCTGGTTCCACCAAAGATCTCTATTCCAGGGGATGTCGCAAACTGAGGAAGTTTCCGCTTCCCGGGGGAGGAGGGATTCCTTAGGTCATCCCTGGGTCTTTGGGTAGCTGGAGCCATCTCTTCCGTTTGCTCCTAACATTTCCCCTGAAGCTGTTCCAAGACCAAGAAGGGAGAGCCAGGGCGCGAGTTACACATCCCCGCTGCACAGTGGGCTAGTCTGTGGGGCAGCTGCGGGGAGAGTGGGAAATACTTGGTCCGCCCTGCAGCAAGTGCCCTCAGACCTTCGAGTTGTGGACCCGACTTAACTACCACGCCCCTTGAGTTTAACCCATCATTGATGATACAGAGGGTGCAGAGGTAAATAAGGAGACTAGGCTCCTCGGTGAATTATTTTACATTTTTCTGTGCTCTTTGTACACTGACAAGTGAACGCAGAAAAGTAAAAACTCCTTACAACTCTGCTCTTGGAAACTCAGCATAATTCACCTCAAATTTTCAGTGGATGGAGAAGGTTGCAACCACTGCCTTCCAGATATCCACTGATCACGTTAAGACACTCTTCCCCTCTCCACTGCGGCACCCCTCCAGTTCCCAGAGGCTCGTAGCCTTGACATTGTTTGCAAACTTGAGGGGCTTTTAGAGCGATTACCTTTAAATGAACAATCCAAATTCGAGGCATTTATTTGAAGGGGCAACGAGTATGGGAGGGATAAGGTGTTAGTTAATGGAGGGTTAGAGCCAAAGCTGGTGGAGAAGGAATGGAAAATATGGTATATGTAACTAAGTCCTGCCTTGGTAGGAATGAATAAATAGAGAATCACCATTCAAACACAAAATAGCTCCTTCAGAATTAGCCAGGAAACTCTATGATCTTTGCTTGATGTACAAGGTAGAGGTCCCCTCAAGTCAGTGTCTTTGAGGTCTGGAGGAGTCATGGCCATTAACCCCTTCCAAAGTTGTGTTAAAGCCTTTTCCTGAATCAAGAGGAACGAAAAGACTCATTTAGCATTGGCCCATTGCATCCTCACTTTGCGAAGGCTTGTCGGAATCAAGTACCTACTTACAGGCCTGAGAATGTGGAATGCCAGCCTGTGGCAAGGAACAAGGTGCATTGGCTGAGGGCATCCTTTGCAACTATCCAAAGGCCTTAGCAAAAAGGCAGAATCCAAGCCTCAGAGGAGTCCCCCAGCTTTCACACCGAGAGCTCTGAGGTCGAAGGAGAAAAGACCTGAGCGGATGGATCTACAGAGGTAGCTGAAGGTGGGAGCACGCCGTGTTGCATTATGTATGGTGGGGTAGAGTGACAGGTACAAAATTTCTGGACTGTAAAGGGTGGGAGTGGGCGACTAGCATCAAAGCTGAGTTTACAGATGAAGCCGTTTATACACGGCGTATATGTTTTCTTGAGGGTTTAGTGGAGATGAGGAGAAGCCACCCTTTGGCGCCAATAAGCAAAGCGTCTGCCAAGAGATGGACAACTCAGAGAGGGCAGAAAGTCTTGGTGCTCTGGAGACCAAAGCCTGGACGAGGCATCCAACCCAGTCAGGACGCTTCCCTGCGCGCCTCAGTCTCCAGGCTTCGGCCTCTTTCACCTCTGCCTTACTTCCCGCCCCAACACGGCCACTCACTCGGATCTAAATCCAGTCAACGTTAGCTTTCCCGCTCCCTTCCCTCAATTCTCCTCCCCCTTTGCCCCCTCTCCCTTCTGCCGCTTGAAAGGGTTAATCTCTCCTGCGGGTAAAAACAGGTCCGCGGAGTCTCTAACTGGCGACAGATGGGCCACTTTCTTCTGGCCACAAAGGGGCCGGAATGGAGCGCTCCGCGGCATACAAATGGGCAGGTCACGTGGTTCCCGGCTCCAGGCTGGACCGAGAAGACCATATGGCGCAGGCCGGGGAGGAAGGAGGTGGGGCGGGGGTAGGGGTGGGGACGAGGGGAGCTGGAGTCGGAGGAGGGTGGGAGAGGAGCGTGGCTGAAAGGGCGGGCGGGCGGTGGGGGAGGGCAGAAGGGAGAGCTCAGCCTCGACGCGTGCGCAGGCGCCGGGCGCAGGGACCTGCTAGCTGCTTGGCTCCCTGCCCCGCCTGCGATGAGCATCACCAACCCGCCTATATAACCTGAGCGCTCGCCGGGCGGGGAAACGAGGAATTCGCCCCACGCAGAAGGCACGGCATCCGGAGGCCCCAGGGTTATGAGACCATCACTGCTCAGGACCTACTAACAATTGCAGGTAATTAGAATTCTTTCATTCTTGCTTGGGAATAAAAGCAGTAATTGAAGACCGGATGTACCTACACATATTCTGAACGTGTGCGTTTGCGAGCGCGTGTATGTGTATTGAAACAGGCACTTCTCCTCATGATTTCAGGCAAATACGCACACATTTCGACTCGCATCACTCAAATACCCGCCGCAGGCTTTCTAATTAAAAAAAAAAAAATGTTCTAGTGTATTGGTTTTGAGGATGGGGGAAAGTATAGGAACATTTTTGGATTTTTAAAATAATGCACAGTAACTCTGATTATTTACTAGGATGATTTCAAAGTCATGAAAGAAAATAACTACTTCACCTTCTCACTTCTTCCAGTAAGGAAAAAGAAAAAAGAAAGCCCCGTTACCAAGATTGTTTTGTGTGCATGTATTTTATGCACACTGAACGTGCCAACTTACTTTTTCAATGAATAAAAGGGACGTTTGATAGCCGGAGTATACACCCCGGAGAATAATCCCGTTGACAGTTTAGTTGGAGGGGGGTGGAGAAGGAGAGAGGAACCAACTCCTGCTACCTGTTACTGCTCCAGAGGCTGCCAAGTCCCCAGCAGCCACTGCAAAAGCCAGAAATTCAGTTGTCTCACTAAAGGCTTTTTATTTTCTTTATTAGAAGCGGCAACTTCGCTATTGCCAGTCGCTGACCATTTAATTACTCATTCTTTTAAAGAGAGGTTTGAGGCGAAGTTTGAAAAGCCCCAATAAAGAGCGGGCTGCCCTTTCAATGGGCTGTTTATTAGAGAGGAGCCTTCCGCACCTGATCCCAAGTGCGTGGAAGGGCGCTCTGCACGGTGCCCCCAGCCCTGGCCATGTAGCTAGCGCTTTTGTACAAGGTGGAAATTCAGCCGAGGATCTGGGAGGCGAGAAAAGAAAGGCGAGGGTGGGATGGAAGACCCCTGCCCACTTTTGTTGCCAAACGTTTCGTTGATAGTGAAATAATTTGGTGGAAACTACTTGTTCTCCGCCATGCATTTGCTCTTCAATCTCTGGTTAGCATAATCTTCTTAAAAATCACTGCCACCATTAGTAAATTACGTAAGGGCTCTTCAACTGTAATTGCTAAGTACAAGAAGCCAGGGCAGAGAAGGGAACAAACAAAATTACGATTTTCAAACTTATCATTTTTTTGTGCAGTTGTGAGTGACTTTGAACTCATGCAGATAAACGTGAGGTAGTCGGTGGGGGAAAACAAACAAACATGAAGTCGAAATGTATGCTCATTTTCACGCATATTATTCTGCCACATAATCACCATAAACACACTTTCACCAATCACTAGGAAACATTCACACAGGAGTATACATACACACATATTTACTCTCTCCCTCACCTCTAGTCCTGCCTTGTTTCCTATGTACCAGTGGGGCAAACACACACCATTAAAAAACACAGCATTTAACTTTTTCTTGGGGGCATCCATTTTGTAATGAGCTGGTACTTCTCTTCAGGGGCATTTCTACCAGGTTAGGGAGTGGGAGCTGAAGACTTAGGTAGTTTTTGAATGCAGCGCTTTCCTCCTTTTCTTTCTATTCCTCTCTTCCCCCTGTTGAATGTAGGAAACCGAAACATGACCAAATCATACAGCGAGAGCGGGCTGATGGGCGAGCCTCAGCCCCAGGGTCCTCCCAGCTGGACAGACGAATGTCTCAGTTCTCAGGACGAGGAGCACGAGGCAGATAAGAAGGAGGACGACCTCGAAGCCATGAACGCGGAAGAAGACTCACTGAGGAACGGGGGAGAGGAGGAGGACGAAGACGAGGATCTGGAAGAGGAGGAGGAAGAGGAAGAAGAAGAGGACGATCAAAAGCCCAAGAGACGGGGCCCCAAAAAGAAGAAGATGACCAAGGCGCGCTTGGAGCGTTTTAAGCTAAGGCGCATGAAGGCCAACGCCCGGGAACGGAACCGCATGCACGGGCTAAACGCGGCTCTGGACAACCTGCGCAAGGTGGTGCCCTGCTATTCCAAGACGCAGAAGCTGTCCAAAATCGAGACGCTGCGCCTGGCCAAGAACTACATCTGGGCTCTGTCGGAGATCCTGCGTTCGGGCAAAAGCCCTGATCTGGTCTCCTTCGTACAGACTCTCTGCAAGGGCTTATCCCAGCCCACCACCAACCTGGTTGCCGGCTGCCTGCAGCTTAATCCTCGGACTTTTCTTCCTGAACAGAACCAGGACATGCCTCCGCACCTGCCTACCGCCAGCGCTTCCTTCCCTGTACATCCCTACTCTTACCAGTCGCCGGGGTTGCCCAGTCCGCCCTACGGTACCATGGACAGCTCCCACGTCTTCCACGTTAAGCCGCCGCCGCACGCCTACAGCGCAGCGCTAGAGCCCTTCTTTGAAAGCCCTCTGACTGATTGCACCAGCCCTTCCTTTGACGGACCCCTCAGCCCGCCGCTCAGTATCAATGGCAACTTCTCTTTCAAACACGAACCGTCCGCCGAGTTTGAGAAAAATTATGCCTTTACCATGCACTATCCTGCAGCGACCTTGGCAGGGGCCCAAAGCCACGGATCAATCTTCTCCAACGCCGCTGCCCCTCGCTGCGAGATCCCTATAGACAATATCATGTCCTTCGATAGCCATTCACATCATGAGCGAGTCATGAGTGCCCAGCTCAATGCCATCTTTCACGATTAGAGGCATGTCAGTTTCACCATCCCCGGGAAACGTACCCACTGTGCTTACAGTGACTGTGGTGTTTACAAAAGGCAGCCCTTTGGGTACTATTGCTGCAAAGTGCAAATACTCCAAGCTTCAAGTGATATATGTATTTATTGTCGTTACTGCCTTTGGAAGAAACGGGATCAAAGTTCCTGTTCACCTTATGTATTATTTTCTATAGCTCTTCTATTTAAAAAAAAAAGTAATACGGTAAAAAAAAGCACCACAAATTTGGTGTAGCTGTATTCAGATCATATTAATTATCTGATCGGGATAACAAAATCACAAGCAATAATTAGGATCTATGCAATTTTTAAACTAGTAATGGGCCAATTAAAAAATATATAAATATATATTTTTCAACCAGCATTTTACTACTTGTTACCTTTCCCATGCTGAATTATTTTGTTGTGATTTTGTACAGAATTTTTAATGACTTTTTATAATGTGGATTTCCTATTTTAAAACCATGCAGCTTCATCAATTTTTATACACATCAGAAAAGTAGAATTATATCTAATTTATACAAAATAATTTAACTAATTTAAACCAGCAGAAAAGTGCTTAGAAAGTTATTGTGTTGCCTTAGCACTTCTTTCCTCTCTAATTGTAAAAAAAAAAAAAAAATTGCACAATTTGAGCAATTCATTTCACTTTAAAGTCTTTCCTTCTCCTTAAAATGAAAACCAGATCCATAACTCTTAAGAGGATAAAAAAAAGAGAGAGAGAGATCGTCCTTATCAAAACATATCAATTCAACACATTACTTGCACAAGCTTGTATATACATATTATAAACAAATGCCAACATACCCTTCTTTAAATCAAAAGCTGCTTGACTATCACATACAATTTGCACTGTTTCTTTTTAGTCTTTTACTCCTTTGCATTCCATGATTTTACAGAGAATCTGAAGCTATTGATGTTTCCAGAAAATATAAATGCATGATTTTATACATAGTCACAGACATGGTGATTTGTCATATATTCATGTAATAAATCTGAGCCTAAACCTAATCAGGTTGTTAACATTGGGATTTATACTTGTTGTAGTCAATTAGTACAGTAGCTTAAATAAATTCAAACCATTTAATTCATAATTAGAGCAATAGCTATTGCATGTACAATGCAGTCCAGAATAAGTGCTGTTTGAGATGTGATACTGGTACCACTGGAATCAATCTGTACTGTAATCTTGTTTGTAATCCTGTATATTATGATGTAATGCACAATTTAGAAAACACTGATCCAGTTGCAATAAAATAGTATTGAAAATTTGACCAATTGTTGCATTTCTTCTTAAAGTGATTTTTAGATATAAACAATTCTAATGCAGAATAGTTGCTTTATTTGCTGAATTAAAAATACTAAATGCTATATATAGAATAAAATAAAAGACAAAAGTTTACTTTAGCATACTCTCTGGTCTGTTTATCTTGATTAGGGAGTCACCAGCTCTGTACATAATGAAAGAACCTAACTCATATTTCATTACTTGGAATATGAGGCTGGGGAGGTGGGGAGACAAATTGTTGTGTTTGTTTTTCTTTGTTTTAACTGTCTTCTCTTTTAGCTTTTTGATTTATTTTCTTTTAAATGATTATATTATTTTCCCCATTTTTTAAAAAAGGGCTATTTAGTTAATTAACAAACAGACACAAACAAGTGTCGTAGCTTAGTTTGTCTATACATTTAAAAATATATAAGAAAACTCTGTCACTTTCTTAGTGCTTTGTTACCTGTATATTTTCCAAAAAGGAATTGCAGATCAGTACTATCACAAAGTGCCATTGCACTTTGCAAACCAGTATTATACAATAGCACTGTGCAATATAGTACTGGTTTGCAAACCAATACTATCCCAAAAGAAAGTTACATACCTTTAGAAAACGCCAGGGGGAATGATTTAATTAATTTAAAGAATCCAAGAATTGGCATTTGGTAATTATCTCATGAAACTCTTGTGATGATCTCAATAATTTCTTTCAGGAGAAAATGTAGTGAGTTATTTGTACTCAAGAACATACTATTTGTGATGTAATATATTCTAAGGTGGTACAATATTGTTGTCCCTTCCCTTTTTGGGACATTAAATAGAATTCTGTGGAAAAACTTATAGATGATTCTGTCCATTGTTGAGTCCACCAAAAATTTGGCATTTCTCTTCCTCTGGATGTACTGACTGGCAGGAATACTTCCTAGGGAATAACACTTTGGCACTTGTGCCCTGGCTCTACCATGGTGCTCTGATAACTGTCATTAGTGACTCCATTGTTCCTCCTCTGATTCAGATGCCACATGGATGGTTATCTCTCTTCCCAAGCTTGTTCCTTTAATCTCCTTCTCATTTGTGATTTAGGGGATCCAGAAAGCTGACCTCATTTAGCAAACTGCTCCAGAAAAATGTGAGTAATCTAATGGACAGGAACAATTAGTCATACTAATAACATTGCCAGTGGGGCTGTGTCAAGCTGTGACAGCAGCAGTAAGGAATATTTCAATATTAAAAAGTTAGAGTTGAATTTAAAACATATCATTTTAACATGTTTTCCATCAGCCTTCATCAGATGATAGAAATGCTCTTAAGTTAGTCTCAACTTTATCCAAAATTCAGTAATCTCATTCCAAATGAATCAGAGTTGTTATTTTGAAATCAAGCTGTTGCTTCTAGGATTGCTCTCACTGTTCTTACTTTAAGAGATGTACTACTGATAGGATATCTGAGCATTGCCAGCCTTCCAGCCTAGGGACATGAAGTGAACATTCATATCTGATGTGATCTATTCAGCAGCTTAATTTCACCTATAATTAATATTATACATCTTCATGCAAACTAAAAGCTGTTGCTGTAGTAAACAGAAGAAATAATAAGAGAGTTCATTTTAAGGATTCCAGGTTTTAAACCATCAAGCAAGGAAATCATGGGGTTTTGGGTTGTTTTTTGTTTTTTGTTTTTTGTTTTTGGTAAGGTAGATATGCAGACTCTTTAAGTTACATTATTTCTCCTCCCTTTCATTTTGCCTCTATAACTTCATTCTAAAACATAAGGATTCTTTCAGTCAGTCAAGGAGTAACTCACATGCCACCATCTTTTATTCAAAGGCAGGCACAGATGTTCCTTCTGCAGGGGAGGTTTTAATTTATGAAAATGATATTGTTTATGCATGAATGAACTGAATGCACTCTGCATAACACACAGCACTTCCATCTGATCAGAGAAATACCACAGAACCAGTGCCAATGTCAGAAACATATTCTACAAATTTACTCACTTAAATGTTTAATGACTATTTGGAAGGCATTTTCAAGCCACAAAAAACCTTTTCAATTATCTTTTTCTTTTCTTTTTGAATTGTCACTAATATTTAAAAGAGACTCAGTTTTTGTAATTGGCTAATGTCTATATCTAGCTAATAAGAAAAGAAAATGTTTACTAAGTCAGAACCAACCAAAAAGAGAAACACTGGCAACTTTGGCTTCATTGGAAAAAATGTATTTTTAGTGTTGTTGTATATTGCTTGTTATGAGTAACATTTAGGGTTCTATGTGTTCTTTTATCTTGGAAAATTACTATTCCTATCAAATAAAAGCAGCTTAGATGTACTTACTTAATGTGAAAATTCACTAAAGAGTTATTCCCAGAAAAAAACCTAGTATTTAAAAATCAGCAGTCAGTTTTGTAGTGGGAGATGAAGTTTGGCTAAATATTTTAACCAGTGCATAATTCCTTTTGAATAGAACACTGCATAACTTAGATTTCATTTACATCACCAACTGCATTCATACCCTATGATCTTTTAATCCTAAAAATAAAATTAAGTGCAAATTAAAATGAATTATAGTATCTTAAGAATGTTCTGATAATTTTAGATTTATAATATGATACTGTAAAATAACATTTGCAACAAATCATAAGTGTTCTGATGTGTTAATCTTAAAAACTCCCTATGTCTTTATATTTGAAAGTCTATAATTCTTACAGAATTAATGCATTGAAAGAAGCTAGCAATTACTAAAATGATATTTGGATCATTAGCTAGCAGTTAGAAGCAAGCTGTTTTAGTTCTATAATTAAACAAGAGATTTAAAGTGAAAATATCTGTTCAACAATTAATAAAACTAAGCTTCAAATGTAGACTGATTTTTGTCCTAATGGAATTGTAAAGCAGCAAAGCTGTTCTTAAACTACACTAAAGCCTCCTCTCTTCCCTTTTCCTCTCCCTCCACCACCACTTATTTCCTAAAAACTATCTAAATAAAATCTTTAATTCCAGGGTCTGATAAAGAATAAAAGAGCCAATGCAACATCTTGTGGAACACCAGGACAGAGAACTTTTGTTGCTGCCATTGCACAGAGGCATTCTGGCGTCAGATACACAGTGATTTGTATGGTGGCATAATCATTGGCTTTTGGCCAGGCATTATGTTTCAGAGGACACTATTGTCAAGAACCATTCAACTAGAAATCTGCACTGTATGTACTCAAAAGTTAAGATCATCTGCCTTCTCATGTCAGGAAGAATTTTGTGCTGGCAATTGACTCATAGACTATTCACACATACTAACACTTGGTTCAAGGACTGATGGAATTAACTGGGTAACCAAACTAGTGGCATTGACAAGGCCCCAGCATCTGGGGACTTTTTTTAAATTGTGAATTTTAAAATATCTTAAAATGCAGAGTATTATGTAAATGCTGGAGGTAAATCTTCAGATACAATAAATGCAGATTTGGCCATCTAAACATTACTGTGCTATTTGCCCAACTGACAGAGAAGTAAGTGGATAGTGACAATTAATTTTTGTAGATCCCCAGGTATAGAACAATCCAAAGGGATAGACCCACTTGTAAAATAATATCTAGAGATCATAGACCAAGTTTATTTAATCTTACATCTATGAGGAACCTTGGTAACTTACTTTGCTGTTAACAAGAGGAAAAGTTAACCCTGCTTTAGGCTTTCATACCTTAAAGACACACCTCCAGGAAGACGGCCTTACATGCTTACTTAGGTCAGTGCTAAGTGCTCTCTGTTCATTTACACACTTCATAACCAAAACATCCCTGTGCCATATTTTTTAGATGAAAGAATTGCAGGAAGCTGGGATACCTAGATACTTGGATGATTGGTTTCTTTTCTTCAATCAGGTTCTGGTTCAAACTTCCTCAGATCCCCACCTAAAGTAGCAACCACTTTCAAACTCACCAAAATCAAAATTATATTGCCTCCTCCCTTTTCCAGAGCATTTATCTGATGTTATTTTGCTTACTTATTTATATCATTTATTTTTAAATTATCTAACCTCCCCTGTAGAATGTGGGCTTCATAAGAACAGAAACCTTGTTTCTTATTTGTTGTTTCTCTGGTGCTTAGAAGATCTAGAAGATCCTTGATAAATATTAACATTCCAAGAAGATCAAACCACATTAATCTAATGCTAAAGCTATGTTATAAATCAAGCCAGATGAGAATGGGAAAGGACCACAAATGATTCTCAGCTCAGTGAAAATTATAAGCATTAATTCTAGGAAAAGAGAATAATTGACACTAGTTTCTTTTTTAAAAGAATTTATTTATTTGTTTGTTTATTATTTGTCAGAGAGGGAGAGGGAGAGAGTCAGGAAGAGGGAGAAGCAGGCTCCCCACTAAGCAGGAAGCCAATGCAGGACTCCATCCCAGGACCTGGGGATTATGACCTGAACCAAAGTCAGACACTTAACTGACTGAGTCATCCAGGCCTCCCTTGACACTAATTTCTTATAGCATGGTACCAAGCACCTCTCCCCCACGCTTTTTTGAGGATAAATATTATGATTGATCAGTTCTTTCTTTTTATTTAATATCAACTTTTTAAGTATGATTTTGAACTGTAGTAAAAGAGGAACTAAAATATTATAGGCTCTTTCCTGACCCTGCCTTTTTTTTTTTACATTCCTTAAGAACTTGAATGCATGCTACTTTTTTCCTTTTCGTTCATCATTCTTTCAGCAATTGTTCTTGTTCTATTGTTAGTATTATATAAAGTTGTCCCAAATTCCTTATCATCACTGAAGAATTTAGATTACAGCACACCAGAAGCTAACCTATAAGGACTATGTATGTGGGCCATCAATGAGTTTGAGAATTTGAGCAGCATTCAACAAATTAAAAAGTAAAACAGGTCGCCTCTAGATAGATGATAGCTCAAATATAGAAATCCACAATATTAAAGAGTACCGTATCATCACAATAGTTGTTAGTCATGTTCATGTTCCTCTAAAATATCAATTAGAATAGAAAAGTGGTAAGTTTGTGGGGAATATGATCTTCTTTGGCAATACAATGAAAGAAGAACATAGAGTGATTGTTGTCAGCAACACCAGGCATGCATTTTAGCACTACATATAAGTTTTTAGGAGACATACTTATGGACTGGAAACATCAAAAGATCAGTATTCTTGGAAGGTGATTTAATTTAAAATCACTGAAAACCAAAGGATAACTAATGTTCTTGATAGTCATAATATTTATGCACAATATATACTATTGGTTGAGATAAATGCTAATGACTTGCTTAACCTATATTTTCTACTTCAAAATGTTCACTGTGTAAACTTAACACGTCAATAATATTCTCTCAATAAACATTCTCTCTGAATGATGTCAGTTAGAAGATAATCTCCACTTTTGGTGACGTCAGTGAAGGGGTATTACAACCCTTAAGAGACTGTTAATTCCCTTCCACTAGTTTCACTAACAACTGTAGTGCTTGTTTACTCATAGCAGGATATTATGAATGCATAATCTGTGGTAGGTTACATGTATGTGACCAAGTAACATTCATATCCAAGACTACTGAGGAAAACATAAGCATTCTAAAAAGGAATGTTGGGGGCGCCTGGGTGGCTCAGTTGGTTAAGCGACTGCCTTTGGCTCAGGTCATGACCCCGGAGACCCGGAATCGAGTCCCGCATCGGGCTCTCTGCTCGGTGGGAAGCCTGCTTCTCCCTCTCTCACTCCCCCTGCTTGTGTTCCCTCTCTCGCTGTGTTTCTCTCTGTCAAATAAATAAATAAAATCTTTTTAAAAAAATAAAAAAAAATAAAAAGGAATGTTGGGCCTGTTAGATACTAAATAATCTTTATTCCAGCTGGTGATTAATACACAGTAAACAATAGTAACAAATGCATGCAAATTATAACTGGATCTAAGTAAGGTTCTTTATCAAAATATTTCTTTACTAAAAGAATTTCTTAGTTACTAGAGGCCAGGCTGCTTATTTGGATACCTTTAAGTTCCAACATGAGATTTTTGGTTATAGAAACTGTATTTTCAAGTTTCCTTGACTCTGACTAGCATATTAAAATATTAAATAATGGGATCTTTTGCTTCTGAGGTTTCATTTTTGCCTAATTAACTAAAAATGCATTTATCTTACTTAAAATACATTATATATATAATAGTACTGAGTGGAATAGTACCCTCCCCCAACTGCCAAAAATTCACGTTCAGTCAGAACCCCAGAGTGTGATCTTATTTGGATATGGTATCTAAATAGCACATCCCAGGGGGCCTAGGTGGCTCAGTTGGTTAAGCGACTGCTTTCAGCTCAGGTCATGATCCCGGATCAGGATTCCTGCTCGGCAGGAAGCCTGCTTCTCCTTCTCTCAGTCCCTCTGCTTGTGTTCCCTCTCTAGCTCTGTTTCTCTCTGTCAAATAAATAAACAAAATATTTATAAAAAATAAAAATAAATAAATAGCACATCCCAATATGTAGAATGTAAATTAAGATGAGGTCACACTGGACTAGAAGGATGGTTTAAGAAGGGGACTGATGTCTTTATTAGGAGAGAACAGAACATGCGGACAGAGCACAGGGGGAGAATGGAGATACAGGCAGAGGTTGGACCGACATTCCTGTACACCAATATCTGCAAGGATTGCCAGCAATCCCCAGAAGCTAGAAGAGCGGCATGAAACAGAGCTTCCCTCTGAGTTCCCAAGAAGGAACCCTTCTGCAGATGCTTTAATTTTGGACTTCTGGCCTCTACCACTATGAGCAATATACTTCTGTTATTTTAAAGCCCTGCGGCTTGTGCTAACTTGGTATGGCAGTCCTAGGAAGCTAATATATATGCCAAAGTTGAAGGTAAGTCGGTATGGTAAGTATGCATAAATATAGGAGAGTTCATTTGAATTCTTATGAAAATATTATCATGAAGTTTTAGTGACACAATATATAACTACCAGCTTATCCAGTTAATTCCATGTTTGATATTTGAACAAGCTGACAAATACTAGCTATTTCATCAGTATCTGAATTATGTTAAAGTCTTACTGGTTTATATTCATGTGAATTATTAAAGTGACATCTAGATTTAGTGTGAGTGGGCCTACCTAATAATTTAATTTTGTTTAAAATTTGTATTCTAGACTTTATAAAAATGTGAAATGCAAACTGCTATTTATTCTTCATGTGAAAAATGCTATGGTTATTCTATATGTGGGGGCAGCATGTATACTAATAGCCCTCTGCAAAAAGAAATACAGCATTTTCCTAGTTTCACACTCATTTAACACATAATTCTATGACATGTAGCATTACATATTTTAAAAAAATTATTTAGTCCAGATGAATTTAAGTTCCACAACCTCTAAAAGTTCTACCTACCTACCCCAGGTTATTTAAAGCCTTGAGCCAGTGCTCCCCTTGTGAGCTTAAGACCCAAGGCTAAAGCTCCAACGTTAGTTGTAGAGGGCCATGCATCTCATTATTTGACTCTTGATTGTTCAAAATAGCAGTTACTGATTATATATTCTGAAGGTATTCAATTAATCAGAAGTTTTTGTTTTTATAGATCTGGGATGATACTTTGTTTTTAATCTTTTTCTTTTCTTTTTGTATTTGTTTGGCAGAATATCAAAAGTGTTATTTGCCTTCTTTAGGGTCTTATTAAGAGAGTGATGAGCAAGCATAATTTAGAGGAGCTATAGAAGGCCCAGCACAGACACTCTAGCTAAATATAGATATAGATATACATATACATATAGATATATAGAAAGATAGATATAAATACAGATAGACAGACATATATAGAGATAGACAGTGATATAGATAGATATATATCTCCTAAAAGCAAGAAGCGGCGTCAAATTAAAGATGAAATTTAGGCTGCTCCAGTTAAACAAGACTTTGGACCAAGCCCCAATTAAAGGTATGGTTGGAAGATACAGTTTACCTAGAAAAAAGTACTTCTAAAATCAAAAGACACATTATGCCCCAATATCCTGACTTGGAGTCCAAAGTATAGAGAGGACAGTCTTAAAGAGATTTGTGAGAATGGTTTTTGTATAATATGATATAATGTTATTATATATGCATATAGATATAGCAATATAGATATGTATACAGTTATATACATATCTACATATAGGGATGCACAAATATCACATATCATATATGATATATATATAAGTGAACTACATAAAGAAAACTTACATAGTTTCTAAAGGACTTATACGCATTTGAACTAAAAGTTCAAAATTAAAAGAAACCTCTTGGATAGAAAGAAAGGCTGAAAAACTCCTCAGCTGTTATCATGGGCAATTTCCTGTTGAAAAGAAGAATGGTATAAAGGGCAGAACCAAAATCCCAGAGACTGGAGCTAAGAGCTGCTAAAAACAGCAAATTAAGGAACTGCTCCTAGGGAGCAGAACTGGATGTGACATAAGGAACATTATCTTTCTCAAGAGTCTTGGGATCTAGCAATACATCCCTGCGTACATCTCAGAATTGTTCTGAATAAGGGACTGCGATGTACCCCTGCCCCACCCCCTGCCGCCGCCTCCGTTTTCCAATGGTGGCATTTTCTGTGGTTATTTTCTGCTTGTCTGTCACATGGGGCAGATAACTCGTATTTTTAGTTCACAGTTTCCCAGGGTAAGAGGAGCACAACCAAAAAACCTCACCTATGGGGTCCTGGACTTAGAATTTGATTCTATTATTTTTGCAAGGGCACATTGCTCTCTATCTTTTAGGCAGAAAGAGCCAGAGTAGCAAGAACATTCTGACAAAATCCCCACTCAGGATGCGGAGGCAAGCCTCAGGATAAGGGGCCCATTTTGTATTAACAAGAACTGAGAGTTGGTCATAACTAAAGCTCACTTCACCTAAAATATACACTGATGGGGAGAAATCAAATACGTCACAAATTTTTCTTCTTTCCTCACCCATGAGATATAATATATTCAATGATACCAAAAAATAACACAGGAAGTCAATTTAAAAAGTTAGTTTATTCTTTCATGGATTCAGTGTACATCTTTTCAGCATCTATTCTTTGAAAGGCTCTCTTCTAGGCATAAGAGATAGAGCCATAAGCAAGCAGACCAGGTCACTGCTGTCATTGAGGTACCCATCTGATGGTACACGGGAGACAGACAAGAAAGAAGTAGGCAAATAAACCAATGACATACATTTGAATAGTGGAAATGAAATGAGGAAAATAAAGTTGAGTGGGGGTGAACTTCTGATTGGCCAGGGAAGACCTTTGAGAAGGTGACATGAAGTTGATCGGGGCACCCTGAAAAGCCACGCTATAATAAAGATAGTTCCACACAGAGTAAAAATCAACAGCCAGAGGCCCTGAATGAAGAATAAACTTGGTTTATTTGAAGAATGGAAAGAAGGCCAATGGAAATATTAGACATAAGTGTAGATAGCATGGAAGAATAATGATATGAAATGGGATTTGAGTGGGAGGGCAGGAGTCAGATCACAGGGCGTCTCATATGTCATGATGGGAGTTTGTATTTGACTCTACCTGTGATGAGCAGTCCTTACTAAAATATATTCTCTAAAGTAAGCTGGAGTTTGAAAAAGTCTATGTCGATGGTGATTTGATAACACAGGCACTCACTTATGCTTACAAACATCAAACTTTGAAGCCAGCAGAGCCTGTGGGCAATCAAAGAGCGTGATCTGGGACTATCCACTGGCCAAAGCTGAGGCCTTAGAATTCCTTGTCCCCTGCCCTCGATGCAGTGGATCTCAATGTCTCAGTTGGCTGTAATTTCACCTGCCTCCATCTGTGGAACTGAAAAGAGGTCCCTGACTTCAGGAGACTGTCCCATTAGGCCTAAATCTCTTGGATACCTAGTGACCTCCTGAAAACAATGTTAATAGCAGAGAGTTTTTCAAGGTCTTCTGCTCAGATGTGAATTTCCAGAAACAAAACAAAACAAAACAAACAAAACCCCAGGAGTGCAGACTGTGTTTCCAGACCTAGCCAAATGCCTTCCAAATGTAAAGCAACTGTGCCTGTTAAGTTAGGACTCTTACTTTTAGTGCTCTGAAACCAAATGCCCAAGCTTCAGCCAAAGCAGGGAAAGTAGTGTTCAGGAAGCTACCTAAAAATTTTCAGAGAGCAATTTTCATGCATTAGTGTATCATATATATGCATCACTTATGGAACAACTGAGCCTCAGGAACTAGGGGAAACAACTATTAAAGTGCTTAACATGATTGTTACAGATATTTCTGGAGCACATCCTATGTGCTAGGCACTGCGTCAGTTACTGAGACTTCAATGAAGAACAAGATAAATTCTCTGACATAAAGGAGCTTTATTTCTAATAATAATAATAACGCTTAACTTTTTAAAAGGATTTATTTATTTTTTTATTTGTCAGAGAGAGAGAGAGAACTCATGCACAAGCAGAAGGAGCAACAGGCAGAGGGACAAGCAGGCTCCCTGCTGAGCAGTAGCCTGATGCAAGACTCAATCCCAGGACCCTGGAATCATAACCTGAGCTGAAGGCAGATGCTGAACTGACTTAGCCACCCAGATGTCCCAACACTTAACATTTATTGAGTGTTTCTTATATTCTAGCACTGTTCCTAAAGTGCATTCACTCATTCAATGATGTATCTAGACAATAAGCATATAAGTAAACAGAGTAAGAGATAATAATAAAGGATAGAAAGAAAAATAAAGCAGGGCATGGTAGAGAGATCAATGGTGGCCTGCAGATATCTATGTCCTAATTCCCAGAACCTGTGAATATGTTGCCTTACATAGCAAAAGGGTCTTTTCAGACACAGTTAATGATTATCCATATGGGTCCAATGAAATCAGAAGGGTCCCTACAACAGGGAGGAAAGAAGTCAGAGACAGAAGATGGAAGGATGGAAGCAGAGAGAAGAGGCTATGGTGCTGGCTTTGGAGATGGAAGGGGCATGAACCAAGAAATATAGGCAACCTCTAAGAGCTGGAAAAGGTAAGGAAATGAATTCTTCTCTGGAGCCTCCAAGAGGGATAGGGGTCTATTGATGACTTCATATTAGTCCAGAGAAACAGAGTTTAGGTTTCTGACCTTCAGGAATGTCAGATAATACATCATGTTGCTTTTAAGCCCTAAGTTGAGGGCAATTGGTTGCAGCAGCAATAAAACAAACAAATAAACAAAACAAAATAAAACAAAAAACTAATACCCATAGTTAGAGGAAGGTGAATAATGGAGGATGGCAACAATGTTCTCTTAGAAATGATGATTTTTTTAAGCAGTGAAGATGAAGAAGGGAGCCATCTGGTTGATCGGCTGGGAAAGCATTCCAGAGAGGGAAAAGTAAGGGAAATGCTCTGAGAAGGGACTAGTCTCAATCTGTTTGAGTACTAGTAAGGAGGCTGTATGAGGGAACAAGGGAAAGGTGTTAGAAGGTGACTTTGGAGAGGTAGCCAGAGCTCAGATTAGGTAGGGCCTTGTGCACTTGCCAAGCATGTTGAGTTTGTTCCAAGAGTGATGGGAGATCATGGGAAGTTTTTGAGTGGGAGTGATATGATCTTGTTACTTTTAAAAGGAGCAATGTGATTGCCAGGTGGAACATAGACTCTGGGCTCGAGGGGGGAGTACAGGCAAAGGGAAAAGCATAGAAATGGGTGGGAGGCTATGGAAATGTGTCCAGTGAGATGTGTAAAGGCACAGACTGGGAAGAGAAGAGGCTGCAAGGAGTCTCTTTCCCAGATGTAATTGATAGGATTTGCCAGTGAATTGGATGTGAGTCCAAGAAGATGAGGAGAAATTAGAATGAAATTGAGGATTCTGATGACAGTTTTTGCTGACATTTGGAACATTCTGGGAGGAACAGGTTTATGATGGAAAATCAGGAGTCTGGTTTTAGTTACATTATGTTTCAGATGGTTATTGGATGGCCGAGTGGTGGTGTCAGGTGGGAAGCTGGGCATAGAGCCTAAAGTTCAGAGAGTGGCTGGCCTGGTGACCTCACTCCAGGAGCCCTGAATAGTGTGCAAAGCCATGGTCCTGACACTTGTGTAGCTGGATGCTGAGGACAGAGACCCTCTGCGCTGCAACCTTTAGAGCCCTCGGAGAGGAGAGCTCATCAAGAGGAAAGAATGGAGTACAGCCATTACTTTCATCCTCGAGAGATGTAAAGCCAGTGGTTTTGACTGTCTGGCTCGATGAAGCTTGAAAAATGGCAACCTGGCCCCTGCAAAGTCTTAAGAAGCAGCCATTGCCTTGGCCTATTTGCCCTGGCTCTCCGTGAGCTTTTTAAAGGCCGGGGAGCTCTGTGCTGATGACCTGAGAGCTGTGAATACAAGATGCTGACTCCTGAACAGGCAATCCTACAACTTTTCTGCGAGGGCCCCGGCCCCGCCTCTGATGGGGGCTCAGCTGAGCCACCTGAAGCCTGCATGGGGTTTTGAAGCAGCTGCACTTCTGCTCCAAGAAACAGCTCTCCGCGATCAGATCAAACAGGGGCTCTTCCCTGCTTTGCTTGGAAGCTTGGGTATTTGTTTTCAGAGTATTAAACGGAGTCCCAGCTTAACTGACACACAGGCGCTTTATGTCTGAAAAGGATTTGGCTGGGCCTCCAGTCTCCCTCCCGGGTTGTCTGAAATTCAAGTTTGAGCAGAGAACCTTGAGACACTCCTGCTACCATTAGGTCTGCCATCTGGCTTTACAGTGTGACCAGGACAAGTGCAGGAATGAGAAGTGCCTGATGTCACTGGTGCGGCGCGAGCACCCTGGAAAAAGAATTCACAACTCTATGAATTTAATTTGCTCTTTCAGTCCCTTGCCCCTAACTTTTTCTCAATACAATTATTCTGACCTTATACAAAGTCTGCTGATTTACTTCCCACTACACTCCTCTTCCAGTGAACTCCATTGCTCCCTGTTTCATGTCAGCTTCCTGTTAATCCACCACTCAGAGCAGCAATTCCCAGGCCTAGCTAAGCACTGGAATCATCAGGTCAGGGGAGCTTTAAAAACTCCTGAAGCCTGAGTCCCGTCCCCAGAGAATCAGTTTAATTGTCTTCTAGTGTAGCCTGGGTATCTGGATTTTTAAAAACTCCTCAGGTAACTCTACGGTGCAGCTATGAATGAACCACTGGCCTCCAGACTTTCTGTGCTTTACAAATTAACTATCAGCTAATTTCATGACTCTCCACTCTCAGAAGAAAGTGATGGATGAACCCCTCAGGGGCCCTCTCCATTTCCAGGTAACATTACATTACAGCAGTAGCCTTCAAGAGAACAAGGCCTGCTGCTTGTAATCTCCCTCCAGGGAATGCCAGATCCAGGCAAAGACAAGACTGCGATGGGGATACCTCACGGAAAGTAGGACCCTCAATACTGACAGCACAAAGGCACCTTTTTATTAAGTCTTTTTTTCATTCCAGTATAGTTAAGGGGCACTGTTAATATTCGTTTCAGGTGTACAATATAGTGATTCAACAATTCTACACACTTGTGCTCAACAAGATAAGGCAACTTCTTTTAATACTATGTTTGTCAGGTGAGGGTTGTTTTTTTTTTTTTTAAGATTCTATTTATTTATTTGACAGAGAGAAACACAGCTAGACAGGGAATACAAGCAGGTGGAGCGAGAGAGGGAGAAGCAGGCTTCCCCCATCCCCAGCAGGGAGCCCTAGGCAGGGCTCAATCCCAGACTCTGGGATCAGGACCTGAGAGCCAAAGGTAGACGCTTAATGGCTGAGCCACCCAGGCGCCCCTAGGTGAGAATTTGTTAAAGCAAAGCCGAGACTTTGGCTTCCCCTCAGGGCTTTTGGGAAATGCGTTCTTTATACCAGGTGCATAAAATCAGCTAACAACTCCGGTCTTGCCAGCAGGGTTACAGAGCATGACCTCCGCCTTCCTAGAGAGCCCATGGGAAGAAGATGGAAGACAGAGGCTCTTGCAACCCGAAGTGTGTTTGCAGACCAGGACGTGGGCGTCGCCATCACCCCCGGGCTTCTTAGAGATACAGTATCCTGGGCCTCATCCCACACCGCTTCAGTGAGAATCTGCATTTTGACAAGATGCCCAGGGGCTAAGTAAAAGTTTGAGAAGCGCTGGTTTATCGAACTGTGGATAGCGCAATCCACTAACTCCTCCAGAATAGTAGGGTTTGGTGGAAGGAGCCACTTTGTCCTCTTCCCGCTCGTGGGTCTTTTGGAGTGAGCCGCAGAGACCCGCTGCCTGCAGGCCACCGCGCAGGACTGGGTCCCCGCGGCCCCGCCTGCCCGCCCCGCCTCCCTCCCGGGTCTCTGCCCTGCGCGCGGTTGCTGTGGCAGCGCCGGACACAGCTCGAGCAGTGGATTCTGAGGCCTCCACTTCCTCCTCAAAGGCTTCCCGGGACCCCTGGCTCGGGCTCGGCTAGTGTCTCCGCTATGCCCCGGGGGAGGCGCGGAGGGCGGGTGGGAGCCCTGGAGGGCGGCACGGAGGAAGAAGCGCGCCCGGCGGCGGCCACTGTGTCCTTGGCGCTGTGGGCGTCCCAGCTACAGCTGGAGGCGGCGCCCGGGCAGATTCTGCTTCGCGGCATCTTCGAGATCGGGAGGAGCAGCTGCGACGTGATGCTGAGCGAGCGGGCCCTGAGATGGTGGCCCATCCAACCCGAGAGCCCCGCAGGTGAGTGGTCCCGGCCCCTTTACCTCCAGCTGCGCCACCACCCTCTCCTCCTCCCTACACCTTTCGCTCCGATGCTTCCACTCAGCTCCCCGCAAGCTCCTCCTCTCCCAGCGTCTCGACGCCACCGCCCCCTCCTTCCTAACTTGGGAGAACCTTATCTACCCCCAGGGGTCTCGCGCTACCTGCTGCCTCTTGCCTGGCTTCCCGCCTTCGGGCGCGTTCCCTGGAGCAAAGTCACACTCAGCTTCTGTTTTACGACGCAGAAAAAAGAACTGAGCCCCAGAGGGGCGGTGTTTTCCAAGCTGCAGGAAGGTCCTTTCTTTCCCTCGCAGTTGAAATTTTAATCCATCAACTTCTGCCCATACGCTGAAAGTACAAGTATTTACAGAGCACACCAACACGTGGGTTCTGAATCCACCTCTAATTTTGCTGACTTCTGAAATTTTAAGCCTCCCCTCCCCCCACTTTGGGCTCTCTCTGGACTTCTCCATCCCTCACGTTCCTTGCCATTGTCTCGAATCAAGACTTCTACAGGCTTAGTCTAGAAACTGTTGATCTTTAAGGTTAACTTTAAAATTCTTATGCTGTTTACTTGCATCCGCCTTTTATTGAGTTAAATTATTTAGAAATGTTACAGTGCCATATTTACAAAAGAACTATTTCAAGTTAGTCTAGAGATGATTTCTCGAGAAATTGGGACGTGACACTGGCTCTCCTAGCTGAATACCAACTTAAAAATAATGTCTTTTTGGGTTGGAAAACCAGCCACCCTCTAGTAGTGCTATAGAAACCTGTTACTGTTTTAAAGTTTCTTGTGCACAAAGCTAACAAAATGGGGCTGATGAGTCAGGTCCTCCACCTGGTTGATTGTGAATTATGCCTCTGCTGCATATGTCACCCTTGTTCACTTACCTTTAATTAAAATGTTTTCAGGTGTTTGGAAAACCGAGGTGGACTATTTTGTTGAAGCTCTGAGTTGACAGAATTTTATATCCATATCCCTAACTTTTAAGTTTTTAAGTCAGTTTGAAATTGGGAGGATATAGAAGCTATATAGAATTTAGCCTACAAGCGCTGATTTTATCTATAATGAAGGTGAAATACAACAGAATTAAAATGTGACCTTGCTCAGTGAGAGATCATACAGATTGGTTTGCAGTGCCCATACACAAAAAGGCAAATAATGACCCAAGAAAGGAAATGTTTTAAATTGAGTGGTGATGGAGGAAAAGTATGCTTACTTAGTGTTCTTAGAAGTAGAATTTAAAGACTGTATAAAGGTTGAACCTTTTTCTTTTTTACATTTTGCTCTAACACCCCTTTTCTCTAGGTGTATCACTTTTTTCTTAACACCTAGTGTGCAAGCCACTTTAGGCCCTTAAATTTGGAAGTTCAGAATCCTAGCAGCTTCGTAAGAACTTCTATTTTAGAAGAAATGGATGTTTCACTTAGTAAATTGGGAAAGGAAAAGGTACTAAGATAAGTTTAAATGTGAGACAATCTCTGATGTGGAATTAGAGATCCGTTTAGATCTGAGTGCTGAAAGACCAATGAAACTGGTCTAGATTATAGTGAAAGAGCTATTTATCAAGCTTACCATACGTGGGAGGCCGTGGTGTGGAAGGATGTAGCAGGGGAGGCTGTGGCCAGTGCTTCTTGGCCAGTGATGAGCTGTTCCAGGAAAGGGTGGGGTGGGGTGTGGTCACTGGGCATTATTAGATCATACATAGGAAAGAGTTGCCAGACCACTCAGGTTTAAAAACTCACAGTGCCTTCATAGTTTTTACAGGTAGATTTTATTTTTTTAGAGCATTTTTAGGTTCACTGGAAAATTGAGCAAAAAGTACAGAGATTTCCCACATACCCTCTGTCCTTACACATGTACAGCCCTCTTCCCCCATCATCTACATTGCTCACCGTAGTACATTTGCTACAATTCATGAACCTACACGAACCCATCATGTCTAGAGTGTACATTAGGGTTCACTCTTGATGTTGTACATTCTATGGATTTTGACAAATTTAGGATGTGTTTTTGGGTTCTCCATAGGAAGGGAACTTTGGCTATACATTGGAGGAGATACTATGGGATAATGGAGGCTGAGCCATGCCACTTGCATACCATCTGCCAGCTAGAGAATGAGGAAAACCAATGGCAGAATTCAGACCAACTCTGAAGGCCAGAGAAGCAGTGGAGCTGATGGTGTAACTCTCAGACCAGCTCTCAATGGGGGAAAGATGTTCAGAACATCTCTTTGTCTACTGTCAGTACTTTGAAGAGTGCCTGACACATGAACAATTGTTGAGTGAATTTGCTAACTGGTCCCATGAACTTTAGTTTTGCCTATCGCATTGTACCATTTATTATACTGCTATCTAATAGTGGGTTTTCATCACCTGCAGGAGTATCCCCTCCCTTTTTGTTAAAAGAATTGGGACTCTTCTAAAAAAAAAAAATTCTTAGGGCGCCTGGGTGGCTCAGTTGGTTAAGTGACTTGCTTTCGGCTCAGGTCATGATCCTTGAGACCCAGGATCCAGTCCCACATGGGGCTCCCTGCTCAGTGGGAAGCCTGCTTCTCCTTCTCTCAGTCCCTCTGCTTATGTTCCCTCTCTCGCTGTGTTTCTCTCTGTCAAATAAATAAATAAAATCTTAAAAAAAATTCTTAAGCTAAGCTAAAATTCTTAAGCTAATTCTACATCTCCACTGTGGGTGTCTTGGCTAGAAGGTTCCATCTTGTTCAGCTATAGGGCAGTAAGTCCACCTGGGCATAGAGTGACCACTATGCCACCAATACAACGTAAAGTTGGTGCACAAAAGGGCATCCTCTGTTCAGAAAAAAAATGTTGATTATCTGCAGTGTTACCTAATGCTCTTTCTATTGGAATTTGAAAATCTGGCCACTTTACTTGTGTAAATATGCAATAAACATGAGTTTATTCCTATGAGTACAATTGCCCAGTTAGGCATGACCTAGAAAGGAACAAAGTCCTGAAGAAAGGGGAGAAGGATCAGGTGAGTTGTCTGAAGCCTGACAGCTCTGGGTTATGGGACCCTGTCTAGGTGAAGCAGATTGAGTAGTGCTCAGTACGGGCAGCTCCCCACACAGCCCCTGGAACTAGGGGGTAAGGTGTCAACAATGAAGGATGCACAGGAAAGGGGACACGGGCAGACAGATTAGAGAGATCTGTGTATTTTATAGCTTAGTCCTTGTGCTGCTGCTGGATCAGATACATTCAGAGTTCAGTGTTTTCAAAAGCATCGCCAATTGCTCGTTGGCATTGTTCTAACTAAGCCAAGGACAAACTTGTAGGCATATTTGCCTAGCAGATAGTAAGCTTCCACTTGAAAAGTTCAATTAAAGCAAAAGATACAAGCATTTTTGTGCTTCCCCAAAGCTGGTGTGCTTATTGTACTGTGTGACCAGGTGGATCATGTTTTACCATAGAGGAAAAGCTCCTGGTGGGGAGAGTTAGGAATGGGTAGGATTAGGCTGTATTAAGCTCAAATATTAATAGTTGAGAATGATCAATTTAGGAATTTCTGTGAGAGGAATACCACATGCCACAAATCTCTGTCTGTTCACACTGGAAGCCTCACCCTTTACTAATAGGTAGCACCCTGATGTATGAAAAACATGATGGGATCTTTTATAGGTTCCCAAGTCTAGCTGTCTGTAATCTTCCTTCTGGTGCAGGAATGTTTTCAGGATTGGGCACCTAAGGACGCCCCGTGTTATCTCTGTGACTATCGGGACTGTAACTGACCTTGGGCAAGTGACTTAACCCCTCTTAGTTTCTTCACCTGCAGAATGAGACCTTTATATTACAGTTGACCCTTGAACAAATTGACTTGGACCAACAGATCTATTGACATGAGCTTGGTTTTTTTCCCATGCATTACAGTAGTATAAATGTCAATCTTAAAAGATCCATTTTCTTCCTATAGTTTACTTTATTGTAAGAATACAGTATATAATACATTTAACATACAAAATATGTGTTAATTGAGTATTCATGTCATGTATTGGGAAGGCTGCTGTTCAACTTGGCTATTAAGTTTTGGGCGAGTCAAGAGTCAAGAGTTAAACAGATGTATTTTTTGACTGCACATGGGTCAGTACCCTCAACCCCTGCATTATTCAAGGATCAACTGTATATAACTGTTGAAAACTCTGAAGTTGCTTTTTAAAGAACATACCTATTTTCATAGACTTCAGGTGTTAAGACATCATAAACAAGTCTCAGGTTTGAACGACCAGTGGGGTCAACCGGCCGGTGCCGGCGGTCGGTTGTGTTTGACAGCAGGAGCCGCTCAACCCTCGTGGATTTCTAATTAGAAGAAACGTGGGGAAACACAGTCCCCTTCCTGCCCCTCCACAGCTTCAGAGCATAGTGGAGAGAGGTGGACAGCCCTCTCAGCCCCGGGCCTATCTTTGGAAAGGAAGAGACCATTTTCTGATGGAAAAATGTTGGTCGAGGCTAGTCATCAGCACACTTTTTTTTTTTTTTTTAATGGTGGATAATAGGACTAGCTTATCCTTGATTTCATTTACAATACCTTTTAAGCAAATTTCTGAACAAGGATTTTATAATCTGTCTGATTATCGTCTGAATATTATTGTTTTAAATAGGAAAAAAGAGAGTCTAAAATCTTAGGGTTTAAAATTCTCTGTTTTTCATGGACTTCCTCCTTCAGGTTACACAATTTCACGATCTGTTTCACCAGCTCTGAGCTGAGGTGGATTAGAGCAGTAACCAGAAAATGTGAGAAAGCTGGGCTTCAGAATAAGGTCTTGAAAGTGTTTCTTTTATGAGCATTAAAATCTTTAGCTTTACATATATAAGCATTTGCTGGAAACTTACTAGTGTGAAAGGTAATGTAGAAAAATATGAAAATGAGAAAATAATTTAAAAACAACATGAGTTAATAGTTGTTTGGGACTTAGCAGAGCTGGGTGCATTCTAAGTATTAATCTGCCTAAGCTGTTTAGGAACAGATGTACGTGAAACAGATCCCCGTTTTCTGTTGTGTACATCCCAAGTGAGACATCTGTTGGTGCACCTTGTGGTCAGAAATAATGGAAGCAGGGGTTAAACCCCAAAATGACCTGTTGTGTGAATTATTGAAGGATTAATTACTCGGCAAAACACGCTTTGATTTATCAGTTTACATATTAAGAAGATACTTCTTTTAAAAAAATGGTCACTCTGTTCCTCAGATGTCAAATTTAAAGGCACTTTTAAAAGATGGGTCTGAAAAATCAGATTTACCAAGGAACTGCATGTACTGTTTATGAAGCTTTTTAAATGCTTTGGAAAGTCTGTTAACCTATTTTAGAAATATTAGATAGTCCTATTGTATAAAAGGTTCTTATTAAAATAAGTTAGTCCACACAGAAAAACAAATGTAGGGTGAATCTCTAAAGTATGACTGTTGACGTGAATCTTCTGTGGTGATGGGCTAATCTGCGTCTGCACTGTCCAATAGGCTTGTCACCAGCTACACGTGGCTAGTCTACCTGAAATGTGGCTAGTGTGACTGAGAACTGAATTTTTAATTTTAATTAAAATTAATAGCCACAAATGGCTAGTGCTGAGCACATTGGGTAACAGGGCTTTCATGCATCCAGAATTGACATTGTTGATTTCCTTTATTCCTCAGGTGTCAGTTTTAATATTTACTTCTGTAGGAAGGTACAGTTTTCAAATCTTCATGTAGAACTGGTACGGTCATATAAGCTGAGCTGCCAATTTAGACAAAGTCACTGAGTCTAGAGACAGCAAAGTCCTTTAATATATTTTGTGAAAACAAACAAAAAAGCTTTTGTTATTGCAAAGTAATAGGTTGATAGTAAAGTTGAAATCCTGTCTGTAGAAGTGATTGCATTATTCCTCATGGTGGCTGTGATTTGCTTGAACTGAGATTTGGCAAACTCATCTGGTCTTACTATAGTAACAGTATCTACTAAAGAACTGTCCTTAGCCTGTATACTCCAGATCCCTGAGAGTCTCCATATTGATATTATTCCGCAACCATGTGGCACCATCTGAAGGCAAGAACTTTTAAAACCTTGATCTACTTTTATGTCTCCCTTCCTTTTGCCGTTGGGGCTCTTTGGGGCTAGACCTGGCACACAAATATCTTCCTCGAAGTGGGGAACAGTACTTGTGCTGAAGCCAAGGGACTTAAAAACTGAGAGTCCAATGTCTGCATCACGGTCAGGAAACCAGAGGTGGATCCAGCTGGGACTGTGTGAAGCAGAAGGGCCTGAAGTGTATTGCAGAAGTCTAAACATGGAGCTAAAGAATCAAAGAGTCATGGGTAGGTTGGATACACAGGATGATGCTATTGCCAGGACTGGGCATTTTTGTGCTCTCTGTAATTTGGGGAAAATGGACCATTCTTGTTTAAAGGGCTAGGGATGTTAATTCACTGTGATCTCAGTACTGCACTAATTCTGAACCTTATTGCCTACCCTGCTAAGCCTCTTACTTGACTAGGTCATTAGATTACATTTCAAATATTGACAAATCTACAAACGTCAGTCCTCAACATGGGCTACTAGCAGTGTTGCATTTCAGTGGATCCTGCCCATGTTTTAGAAGAACTGAACCAAAGACGGGGGTGTATTGTATGCTGGGCAAGTGATAGCGGGTTGTGTGTGTGTAGAATGAGCAAAAGGAGGGGAATCTTAGTAGCCTTTGCTCTCCATATGCTCTTAAGTTTTCCAAAATCAGTATGTGATGAAAGTGATAAAAGGAAAAAGAGCTAAATGGAGTTTGAAGGGAATTAAATTTTATGCTAACCTCTGGCATGTGAACCAGAAGTTGAGGATTTCAGTGTGAGAGATGACTGAATCAGGAAGCAGGGAGACAGGCAGATATGCATACCAAAGACAAAACAACTGGCATGCTGCTCTGGGCTTATGGTAAGTCTAAAGATAAATCTAAAATAATATACCAGCTGGCATCAGGGAATTCCTATGTACATTTCAGGATTTTAATCAGAAACAGTGTTCTGGAAAACTGCTACACAACAGTGTCCAGTGTTTATTGATGTTTACTCTGCCAAGTCTTGTTTAATCTTCCCAGCAAGATTATGTAGTCTAGGTAGGATTTTTATCCCTAGAGCCCAGAGATGTTCAATAACTTGTCCAAGGTCATGCTAGCAATGGAGTTCAAAGCCAAGCATTCTGATTGGTGAGCCCATACTGTGCATTAGGTTCTGCTGCTTCCTGGATCAAGCAAGGAGTTCCCCCTCATGCTGTCAGGAGTCTGTCTTGTGTGTGAGTGAGCATGATGGCCCAAACAAAAACAAACAAACCCTTTAATACAGTCATATCATCGCACTTCTTTCAGGCCTTTAAGACCATTCTACCATGGAACTCACATTCTTCTTGGAGTACTTGCATTTCAGAGTACATGATGAAAAATAAATGGAAATTTTTATAATTAAAAGTATTTTTATTATGGAAACCTTAAACATAGCCAAATGTGGAGAGAATAATAGAAGCTTTCATATACAACCCAGGGAAGGGTGAGGCTAAGTGTAGCACAATGGCCTTGAAATTGTTTAAACTCAGTCTTATTTCCCCTATGCCCTGACTCTTTCCCTTATTTCTTTGAAATAGTTGAAAGCAATTCCTAGACCTCATAAATTGCATATGTAAATATAAATATCTCAGTGTGTCTCTAGGAGATAAGGATTTAAAAAATAGGCACAATATAATCAAAAACACTATTCCAATTTAAAATAATCCCCTATATCCTTAAATATCCATTCTATGCTCATAGTCTCCCAATTGTTTTTCTCTAAATAGAAATCAACATGGGGATATAAAGACCATTTGACAGTTGGTTGCTGGGTTTTTAATATTTTCTCATCCACAGATTCCTCTTTTTTTCCTTGTAATTTTTTTCCCCCAGAGTTCTCTGCCCTATAGTTTCCCATAGGAATATGAGAAGTTTACTTGGGGAGAGTATCTGTGAAAGATAAAAGTTGGGGGAGGAGTGATCAGGAGGGGTACTCTTTGACTTTGAGGCCAATCTGATACCTGTAAAGCAGGCGGGGGCAGGGAGAGCCCCAGCCTGTGATGCGTGTCTAGTCAAGTCTTTGCTTACCTACGGTGAGATCTGGGGGGAAAAGACTGCCCATTAGTAATCCTGCCTTGGGCAGAAATGGCTGAACCTTAGCTATGTTTAGTCATGGGGAGAGTGTGACCTCAGCAACAAAGTTGAGGCAGAGCCTGAAGGGACCAACGGTGGGAGATCGTCAACTAAGTGCCATCTTTGCAGCAGAAAGGAAAGTTCTTCCTTAAAGGGAAATGATAGCAGCCATAGTGACCAGTGGGGTTTATTGATTGCTATGAACTTAGGTATTGAAACTGTGAAATGGGTTTCAATTTACAGCAATGCCAATTCTCACTAAATCTCAAATTGTCCTAATTCTGGCATTTGGGATGAATGGAAACCCCTCCAAGTTGACTTCTAAGTCCTTTTGACAGTCCCTCAGCTATCTCTGATAGTTTCCTTGCTTTCTGGAATGGCAGGTCATGCCTCAGACATGGCATCAACCCTATCATCAAGGAAGCTTAGTTTCTTTTATTGGGTAATGGTATTTAGAGACCACAATTTGAGCATCAGTTGTGCTCATTGCCAATATTTCCCTTATGTGGGTCTGTTTCCAGGGTTTGTTTTTTTTGTTTTTATTTTTGTTTTTGTTTTTGTTTTGTTTTGTTTTTTTCAGAAAATAGAGGTAGGAAATATGTATTTTTTTCTAAAAAAGAAAATGCATCATAGAATTATGCTTCCAGTTTCGTTTCAGGACTAAAAGGTTTTGCTTTATCTCTTTTCTGCTATCCTTAAAATCCCGATTTTTAACAGCAGCAATACCCTTGCTCACTTGCTTTATCTTATAACACCTGTAAATCCTAGAATAATAACACCAATGCTGCCATTAACAGTATAACTTCTGAAAACCACTTAAGATCATTCTGTAACTTTTGTTACTGCTTTTAGAGGATATACCACTCAAGGTATATGCTGTGTACATATACAATGTATTGTATTTCCCTCTGGTTTTAATTTCTTTCTCATTACAAACACAGTCAAAGTACTGTGTTTTAAAGACACTTAAAATCATTCCTTTCTGTAATACTCTATCCTCAACTCAATGTGCAGAATTATCTGTTTAATTATTTTGTTTTTAATTTTGGGATTTTTTAAAATCCAATTTTATTTTGTAATTATGTAAAAATACAGGTTCCAGAGTCAGATCTATTAAGCTATATTCTGGGAAGTGTAACTTTTTATCTATGTCCTTTCTACACTTTTCCTTCCTATTAGACATAAGCTTATTTGTTTGTCTTATTCATTTGTAAATATAAGCGAGCGTGTGTGCGTGTGCATGCAGATTTGCTCATGTATGTATATACTCCTTCCCGAACCCCTACCTACTTTCTTAAATGCATGGTAGCCTACCATATTATTTTCCCACTTCAGTTTCTTTTAAAATTAACCATATACCTGGCGTATCACTCTACAGTGAGAGTCCACATTTGCTTTTATATCTGCGTAATAATCTGCATACTGTAGTTTATTGAACCAGCTCTCCATTGAAGGGTTTGGGTTGTTTCTCGTCATTTTTTGCTACTGTGAAAACAGTATTGTAATGAAAACCCTTATGTATCATTCTGTATTTTTTTTCAGTATATTTTTGGAATAGATTCCTAGAAGTGGGATTTTTTTTTTTAAAGATTTTATTTATTTGACAGAGAGAAACATAGCCAGAGAGGGAACACAAGCAGGGGGAGTGAGAGAGGGAGAAGCAGGCTTCCTGCTGAGCAGGGAGCCCGATGTGGGACTCGATCCCAGTGCTCCGGAATCATGACCTGAGCCGAAGGCAGTCACTTAACCCACTGAGCCACCCAGGCGCCCCAAGAAGTGGGATTGTTGACTCAAAGAATAAATACCAACATAATATTTAATAGGTTTTATTTTTTAGAGAAGTTTTAGGTTTGTAGCAAAATTAAGCGGAAGTTGCTTAATTTTGGAGGATGAATTTGGAGGATGTGGGGCTTGAGGAAAGGGGAAGAAATAATGGTGATGCTGAGATTTTTAATGTGTATGATGGAACGGATAGTGTGGACACTGCTAATATTCTCAGAATAGCAAAATGAGAAGGTATCTTACTTGAAATGCACTGTACCATGCATCAAATATGCCAGTGACTAGCAAAATATCCAAACAAAAGGGAAATTGAAAGCTTGAAAAATGCATAAGCTGGAGAAATACCTCCTGAAGGACTGTAAGCTGAACCCTATCAAGCTTCAGATCTATGTTTTGCATGAGCCTTGGGTTGTTTCCCATGTCCTGTTTACTTACTACGTCGAAGCTACTTTAAGAAAAGAAATTAAAGCTATTTTCAGAAAACATTAAATCTGGAAATTTATGATCTTTGTACAGCCATAATATTTAGGTATTATTGAAATTTTAAAAATCAATGAAATTATTTTAAACATCACTTTTTGCATGTAGTAAAGACCATTTTACATATCATTTTAAACTTAGAAAAAAATTTGTTCCAAAATCGGAGTGTTTTGGTGTAATACAAATAATATTCCAAATTAGCCTTTTAAATGTACTGAACGTTACACATAATTCAAAGTACTTTCTATGTCCACTTGTGCAGAAAGATCAATAAAATTAAGCAATTTTATTGGTTTCCTTATTTTCATGTATTGAAAGAGTAAAGGGAAGGTAGAGTATGTTTTCATTATACAGATAGAAACTTATTACACTTAAAATCTTGGATATAATGCATTTTTAAAGTTCCATTCATAACCCACTTATTTTAGATAATTTATTTAAATATTTAGAATAAACTAACAATATAAATACATTTTTGTCATGGGATTTGATTTATAATCTCTTATTTCAAAAGTAGAAATTTTTCTCTAAAAATCCATTTCATAAAATTGGCATTTTTCAGATCTGGGGGGAAATGTCTTGGTATCCTAGCTTCTGAATTAAAGACAAATCTTTTTCCAGGTTGTTCGAATGTTTGTTTGTTTTTTCTTTTTTTTAAAAAAGATTTTATTCATTTATTTGACAGAGAGAAACACAGCCAGAGAGGGAACACAAGCAGGGGGAGTAAGAGAGGGAGAAGCAGGCTTCCCACCGAGCAGGGAGCCCAATGTGGGACTTAATCCCAGGTCTCCGGGATCATGACCTGAGCTGAAAGCAGTCGCTCAACCAACTGAGCCACCCAGGCACCCCAGAAAAAGGGAAACTTTTATAAGGGAGAAGAACAAGGAAGGATACACATTTTTACAATTCACTGAACTATAAATCCTGGCCCAAAGCCCTGTATCTGGGGAGAAGACAGAAAGAAAAAGGAGGCCCCATCACTG
>PITA01013793.1:0-56044 GCA_004023965.1 Spilogale gracilis | reverse complement strand
TTTTGATGGCTGCATAATATTCCATTACACACACACACACACACACACACACACACACACACCCACACACACCCACACCCTACATCTTCTTTATCCATTCATCTGTTGATGGGCATCTAGGCTCTTTCCATAGTTTGGCTATTGTGGACATTGCACTATAAACGTTGGGGTGCACGTGCCCCTTCAGATCCCTACATTTGTATCTTAGGGTAAAGACTCAGTAGTGTAATTGCTGTGTTGTAGGGTAGCTCTATTTTCAACTTTCTGAGGAACCTCCAAACTATTTTCCAGAGTGCAGCCCTTCTTTTAAATACAATATGAGAATATCTCTGTAATAGATATCATGAGATTTCACATCCTTTAATATATATATATATATATATACATAACATCTGAAATACATATATATGAATACATAGTCACACATATATATCTACATTCATACACATATAAATGAATGTACAGTATTTGGGTGATATTTCTCCATTTAAGAAAGAGAACAAAACATAAGCTAGAGACTGGGAGAGGATATTTTAACATGCATAGCTGATAAAAAATTAGTATCCAGCATTAAAAAAGATTTTTCTTTTTTTAATCAATAAAAAATAACCAAAATAAAGCAATAATGAGATAACAGTCTCACTCCTGCCAGACTGGCAAAATGGAAAAGTCTGGCAAAACCACAGTTGGTAAGGCTGTATAGAGATTACAGTTGTTAATACTTCTTACCTGAATGTAAATTGGTCGAGCTGCTTGTGAGCACAGCCTGGCAGCAGGTGGTGAATGTGAAGAGGAGCATGCTCTCTTGACCCAGCATTTCCACTCCTCACACACATTGCAAGAGTCAGATTGATACATTGTTATAGCAAATTATTAGCAGCAATCCAAACACCCATTGAAAGTAGACTGAATTTCTTTTATTAACATATTATTTTATAACATATTATTTGCCTCTGGGGTACAGGCGTGTGACTCATTGGTCTTAGACAATTCATAGTGCTCACCGCGGAGCACATACCCTCCCAATGTCCATAACCGAGCCATCCTATCCCTCTCTCCCATCCTCTCCCTCCGACCCCCCAACAACCCTCAGTTTGTTTCCTGAGTGTGAGTCTCTTACGGTTTGAAAAGTAGACTGAATTTTGAAACTGGTATATTTATGCAATGGAATACTGTACGGTATAACATTTTAAGATGTGAATTAGATCTATGTATATCAGCTTAGATAAATCTCAGAAAAATAACATGGAGCAAATAAATCAAATTTCAGGAGGATATATACAGTGTTTTATAGTTAGCTACATGTAGATACACACATACCAATCTTCAATAAGCAAAATATATGGTGTTCATGAATACATGCATAAGGGCAGTCTTTTAAAGCTTGCCTGGAACCCCTGGCATTGAATTTGGGATACAGGTTACCTCTGGAGAAGGAGGGAGCTTGGATCCAAAAGAAATATACATGGATTTGAACTATGGTTCTAATGTTTTATTCTTTAGTTAAATCTGAAGCAAATTATTAAGGTTTGATAGGTAGGTGCATGGTATTCATTAAATTATTCTTTATAATTGCCACTTAAGCCATTTTGAATCCTGAGAATCACTTCCTTAACCAGAGAAAAGGGTTCTTCTGTAGATGACTCCTAGCCTGAAGGCTGGGGATAGGTGACAGCTGCAGACTAGAGCAAGGTAAATCCCAGACTGCCAAAATGGTAACAGACGGCAGAGCAAACGAAAAGGATGTGGCTCTGTCCAGTAGTTTTCCTCTGTATACAAGTTGTAAGTCAGCTCTTAGAGTCTTGTCAAAGATAAAGACGTGGTCCATATATACAATGGAATATTACTCAGCCATCGGAAAGGATGAATACCCAACTTTTGCATCAACATGAATGGAACTGGAGGAGATTATGCTGAGTGAAATAAGTCAAGAAGAGAAAGTCAATTGTATGGTTTTACTTACTTGTGTAACATAAAGAATAGCATGGAGGACATTAGGGGGAGGGAAGGGAAAAATGAAGGGGGAAGAATCAGAGGAGGAGGTGAACCATGAGAGACTATGGACTCCAGGAAACAAACTGAGGGTATTAGATGGGAGCGGGGAGGGGGAATGGGTTAGCCCGGCGATGAGTATTAAGGACAGCACATATTGCGTGGAGCATTGGGTGTTATACACAAACAGTGAACTATGGAACATGACATCAAAAACTAATGATGTACTGTATGGTGACTAACATAACATACAAAGTTAAAAAAGAGTTCTCAGATTGGGGCTTGTGTCTGAGAGGCAAGCAGTGCACAGGTCAGATTGAGAACCTCCAGACTCAGAGGGGAAGCTCTCCTGCCTCTCCCATTCCTTCCCCCAAATCACCAGGGGCAGGCATACATCTTGCAAACAAAAGTTGGCATTTGGAATCAGGCAATATACACATATACAGAGATAACAACATCCCAAAAAATATTTGAAGAAATTTGAAAAACACCCCAAACAGCTGAGAGACCTACTGGCCACTAAACAGATTAATAGTGGAAACAGAAGAAAACAGTAAATAAAATCAGTGACTTCAGAGGGATTCAAGAATTCATAATATACAACTGACTGAAGAAAAACAGGCTGCTAGGAAAAAAATAACAACTGGAATAATAATTAATGAATTAAAAACCTATTTTGAGTTAAATGATCTAGCCAAGAGAATACGTTCATTTCAGAAAGAAATGGGAATTTTGCCAGAAAAGCCATAGATACAGAAGTTCCAACACTCCTATAATGGAAATTCCCAAAGGAAAGACAAGAAAAACTGGGGGGAAGGGGGGAGGAATCATAAAAGGAAGAAGAACATTTTATGCGGCTGAAGATAATGAAGATTTTCACCCTTAGAGATAAAACAGGAGCAATGTTCTTCACCATACTTATTTGCATTGAGTTTGTAAGAAATAAAAATCCCTTTGACCATTTTTTGTCTCACCCAGCATCCCCACATGTCTCTCACTGCAACAGGAAAGAAACAGAGTGATCTGACCCAGGCATTTTTGTCAGTTTCCCCAAACACTATGTCTCTTTCAGCCCTATCCCCACTGGAAGCCGTACTTCCCCACTGAACCAAAATTTATCATCCTGTGGCGTCCCTGGGCATAATGAGGTATCTATACTTTGATTTTGGCAGTGCACTATTTTCATTGTTTCCAGGATGGGATGTACAAATACTTCAGCCTCGCTATGTCACCGGAATTAGATATGTCTTTACAAACAGCCAGATTTGATACTTTACATAAGTTGTATTTCAATATATAATTGTTTGAGAGCACTTCAGAGAAGTACTTCTTTTTCTTAGTAGCAGGTATATTACAAAGTAAAACTTGTCAAATCAACTGTTTTTCCTGCCAGGTCTTGCACAATCTGGTTCTTGGGGCTGTTTTGATGAGTTTAACAGAATTGAATTACCTGTGTTATCGGTGGCAGCCCAACAGATTTATATTGTTTTGACAGCAAGAAAAGAGAGAAAAAAACAATTCATTTTTTCTGATGGTGATTGTGTTGATCTGAATCCAGAGTTTGGAATCTTCCTAACGATGGTGAGAACAGGGTCTTTAAATGTAATGTGATAGGGTTTAATTGTTATAGACTTAAATGAAAGAAAGCATATATTAGTAAATGATGGACTATTCAGAGGTCATGAGTGATTCTCTCTTATCATATGACTTTTTTGAATAGCAAAGATAAGCTAGAGAGAAGGTAAAATAGTAATAGGCTAATGATAATGATAAGAAAATTCTGTGTTCTGAGATGGCTGACCAACCCAGTATGGGAATCCCAATCCTGGCCCAAGAGCCATTCCAGGCTTACCCCCTAGCTCCACCGGCCACAGCTGCAAGAGTGGCACAGTTACGGAAGTAAAAATGTATAAAATACTAACTTTGTCTGTTCTCAGGGCTCAGACCTTGAGAAATTAGTCTCTCTACTGGGCCTGCTGGCGTGAAATAAACCTCTGATCCTCCAAGGTCTCTGAGTACCACTTGTTTTTGTTGTTTTGTTTTGTTTTTTGAGGGGGCCAGGATCCAGTCTGTGCTTTGTAACAATAATACTAGCAACTCTTTAGCGAGCGCTTGTTATGTGTAAGGTGTAGGACTAAATGTTTTGTGTATTGTGTCAGATGGGCTGGCTACTACAGTAACAATCCCCAAATCTCAGTGGCTTAAAACCTCAAGGATTCATCGCTCCCTTATGTCACATATTTTTATATGTTCTCTATATAGTTAAATTTCTACGTTGCAAGATAACACATAATCTAAATTTTAAGTGTCTCAAAGGACAATGATAAATTATAGAAAGCAAAATCAGGAAGTTTTCTGATAAGCTTTATTGTAAGCAAAACTAAGCAAAACAGTTGTGAATAAATAATAATAATCCAGAAGTGATCAGTTGTAACTCAGATAATGGGATGAGTAAATTTATTGTGTGATACTATGGTGTAGAATAATTTAAAAGAAGAGTAACAGTCTCTTTGGATTAAGAATAATATTGTAACTATCAATTAGATATTGCATTAGGCTATATAACTGAAACATGAAAAATAGCATCTTACTGCATAGATTTATTCTCTTAAGATCCTCCCATGTTTCTACACCATCATGGTGTCCATCTTCAATGTACCTTTTGACCCAAGACACTATAGAAGCATCTGTTTTGGTGCAGCCAATTGATTGGATCACCTGTCTTCAGACATCAAATATACGGTGTGTCCCTTTGCATCTCATGATGTCAAATTTAATCACACCAGCTGCAAGGCAGGCTGGGAAATGTAGTTTTTAATCTGGGTGGTGATATACCCAGTTTGCAGCTGGGGTCCTGTGACTGAGAACAGAGAAAAGAAGGAGCAAATTAGAGGCAACTAGCCACCTCTGTATTCCCAGCACTGAGCAAGATATCTGGCCTGTGGCCAGTGCCCAAAAAATGCTCAGGGACTGAAGCTTTCCCAAAATAACTGGCCCCTCTTTGCCTTACTCGTCTTTGTACCCCTAACCTCTCCCTGGAGCTTTTGGGTCTTGCCTATCCTCAACCTATTGTTGTTTGCCAGTCCTTAGCTTCCTTTCCACTTCCACTTTTGTCCTTTCTACTATTTTTCCTGTCATTCTTGTCTTTATTTCCTCTCACCCCTGTGGGGTTTTTTTGTTTTTATTTTTTTTAATGATCACCAGAGAAGTCTATCATTCTGACTGCAGAGAATGATGGAAGAGATAAAACAAAGATTACCTACGTAACGATCAGTATAAAATCCCAAGTTTTCTTTCTCTTTCGATAACCTATTTTTAGACCATAATCCTGGTATTTATGCATCTTTCTTTTGTTTTCTATTTTCTTAACCAACAGATACACGGATGCTTAATTTTGCTACATAAAGTGTGTGTGTGTGTGTATCACTTTGTTAGTATAATGAAAATGGAAATATGTAGGAGGGAGTGATATGACCTTAAAAAATATGGATGGCCTAATACATATTTTTGACAAAGGAGGGATGTTCTATGAATCTAATGTTCTTCAATGTCACTTTAGAATATGAGCTAGGAATCTGAATGTATTTGTATTCATGAAATGAAAATTATATCAATAACTTAAAACAATTTTAATTTTTAGAACCCTGGATATGCTGGGCGCCAGGAACTACCAGAAAACTTAAAAATTCAGTTTAGAACTGTTGCTATGATGGTTCCTGATAGACAGGTAGGCACTAGGATTTACAAACATAATGTAATTTATGTTCTTTACTTGTTTTTCACTAATATTAAAAAAAAATCTCATGATCTTAATTTTCAGATCATTATGCGGGTTAAACTTGCAAGCTGTGGCTTTCTTGAAAATGTTATCCTGGCTCAAAAGTTTTATGTTCTTTACAAACTCTGTGAAGAACAACTTACCAAACAGGTAACATTGTATATCTATTTTTCCCCCAGCTGTAGAACTTGATTTTTTTACTTTGCAATTTTACCGTGACAAATGTTACTCAGTGAATTAAAAAAATAGCAACTCTTTTTAAAAATACATTTATAATTAATTTATCCATATGTGTATTTTTAAAACTTTTTAAATTTGAAATTATTATGGAGTCTCAATGAAGTTGCAAAGAAACACACAGGTGGTCCTGTGTACCATACTTCCTGCAATGTTGATTTTTTTTTAAGATTTTATTTATTTATTTGAATGAGAGAGAAAGAGAAAAAACAAGCAGGAGAGGAGGAGCAGAGGGAGAAGCAGACTCCTCACTGAGTTGGGAACCCCATGTGAGGCTCGATCCCAGGACCCTGAGATCAAGACCTGTCCCGAAGGCAGCTGCTTAACGGACTGAGCCACCCAGCACCCCAGTGTTGACATTTTGTAACTACAGTATAATGACAAATAACAAACCCAGAGAACCCACATCAGTACACTTCATAGAGTTTATTAAGGGCTTGCTGGCTATACATGTACTGTGTGTGTGTGTGTGTGTGTGTGTGTGTGTGTGTGTGTAATATGTAGTTATGTCACATGTGCAGATTCATGTAACCTCTACCACAATCAACATATGGCACTGTTCTATGACTGCAAAATTTCCTCATGCTACCCCTTCATAGCCACACCTACCTTTCTTCCAAATCTTTAACCCCTATCTTTCCTCTATCTCTGTAATTTTGCTATTCCAAGAATGTTACAGAAATGGAATCAGAGTATATAACCTGTTGGTTACTCATTTAAATCCATTTGCTGTATGGACTATATCGAACTGTATTATTCTCAAAGTATACTTAAAGTGTGGACTTCCCATGGGACACCTGGGTGGCTCAGTTGGTTAAGTGTCTGCCTTCAGCTCAGGTCATGATCCCAGCATCCTGGGATTTAGCCCAGCATCAGGCTTCCTGCTCGGTGGGCTTCCTTGCTCAAGCACTCTCTCTCTTTCTCTCACTCTCAAATAAATAAATACAATCTTAAAAAAAAAATGAAGTGTGAACTTCTCAATGGAATAGTCATTTTGCAATCAAAGAAAAGGTAAGAGACTGGAATAGAACTAATAGAACTAATAGAACTTTGCAGCTCATTCCCTTGGAACAGCACTGCATACATATCAGAGTATGGACTTAGGAAAACAAACAGAGGGTTTCAGAGGGGAGGGGGTGAGGGGATGTGTCAGCCCCGTGATGGCTATAAAGGAGAGCACGTATTACACAGAGCACTGGGTGTTATATGTAAACAGTGAATCATGGAACACTACTTCAAAAACTAATGATGTACACTATTGTGACTAACATATCATTAAAAAAATAGAATATCTTCCTGTGTGTAAATGTTATGAGTCTACATTTATTTCAGTGAAACAATCTTTTTTCCCCCTTATCGTAGGTTCATTACGACTTTGGGCTGAGAAATATTCTTTCTGTATTGAGGACACTTGGAGCTCAGAAAAGAGCCAGACCAGAAGACAGTGAGCTAAGCACTGTCATGAGAGGACTGAGAGACATGAACCTTTCCAAGCTGGTATCTCCCTTCTCCGAACTCCCTTCTCTTTCCATAGTCTAAGCTGGTTTTTTCCCTCTTTAGCTGATACATGAGGGCTGGCTCAGGTTGAGTTGTGAGCGTTAATGATTACAGGGAAAATATGTATATGAAGTTACCCCCATGTTTCCAGAAGGCAAAAAGCCCATGACCTTGTATGCCCAACATGGGTAGGAAATGCATCCTCTTATCAGCTGTGAACCATAAAACAGGCTTCATCGGTGGGCTCCAGCCCTCGAATTTCAGTCCAGCCTTCCACCATTACAAGATGGAACATGAACTTAAACATGAAAATCCCAGTTTCTTGGATTCACAGAGAACCACAGGAACTTTTGCTTTCTCAATATTTATCTAAGCCTATTTTAGCTATCTGTGTCTCTCCCAAGACATCAGCACCATTTTTATTTTCCAAAAGCTCATTGAAAGTGTGCTGGGAAGATGATCATAGTTATCCTCTTGCTTTCATGCTTGTCACGATTATAGCCAGCTTCTTTGAACTAACTGACAGACAGGTTCACATGGCATTTATTCAAGACCTTCTATGGGTTACATATTGTGTCTGTGCCCTGAGAGTACACAGCTGAGGCAGAAATGATTCTCAGGAAGACCCCTGCTCCAGTCACAGAAGCTAACAGCTGACATCCATGCAGTTCCTTACTATTACAAAGCTTTTTCAGGGTGTTGTTTTGTTTGCACCTCCCCGTCACTCAGTGAAATACAAATGGCTAATGTGTTTATAGCCCTTTTACTTATGAGGAAACCAGGTCTGGAAGACCCACCCACAATCACAGTCAGTAGAAAAACTGGAATAAAAACCCACAAGACTTTCTGATGCCAAGGCCTCTGCCCCTTCCAATATACCTCACTGCCTCCCTCCGTAACAGTATTCTTGAGACTGGTAGACAAGAATTCCAGGGGCATCAGAGAAGACCCAGAGAATAAGGAGAAATCAAAAGGGGTCAGCAGTTGGGAATGGGGTGATGCAGGAATTAAAGATGGAGCAAATGGGGATCAGGGTCCGTTCACGCAAACCTGCGCTTATAAGGCAGGCACAACACTGCTCTGATGGAGTTCTCCCTCCGGTCAGGGTGGATGAGCTAGGCGAGGAAGTAGGTTCCCTGCTGAGCAGAGAGCCCATTATGGGCCTCAATCCCAAAACCCTGAGATCATGACCTGAGCCAAAGGCAGAGGCTTTAACCCACTGAGCCACCCAGGTGCCCTATTAATCATGCTTTTTAAGTTAACACAAACAGCTGTTTGTGAGAAGCACAGTATTCATGTGGTAAAGTAATGAGATCAAACCCTGAAGCAGTAGATTGTGGAAAACATTGAATGCCAAAGAGCTCTGTCTACAATGCTCTAGGCAATGTGGATTTAGATGTGGTTTTTGGGATTTTGTTTTAGAGGATATAAGTCTGGTTAGGGGAAGTACATGATTTTCTGGATATCCAGTGATACGTGCTGTGAGCTTCCTGGGTGGCCCATAATTGTCGACTGAAGAAGAATATTTACAATAAAAAATTAAAAAAAATAATAAATAAGTTGTTTTTTTTTTAAAAAGAACCACGTTTATTCTCTGCCATCTCAGGTTGACGAAGATGAACCCCTATTCCTCAGCTTAATCAACGACCTGTTCCCAGGATTACAGCTGGATAGCAGTACCCACGGGGAGTTGCAGGCAGCGGTAGCCAACCAGGTCCAGTTAGAAGGTTTAATTAACCACCCACCCTGGAATCTCAAACTTGTGCAGGTAAAGACACTTTAATCTCTTTTATCAGGAGAGTAATAAGCATGTGTTGTTCAAAGATGGGGGGTTTGAAGAGAAGAACTCAGGAAATTTCCTCTGTCTTAATGGGAATGTTGAAACTAAATTAAAAACCCTTCCTTGCAAGCAGAGTCCTCAGGAAGATGGGTGGGTCCTAGAGAGAGTGGGGGATTCACTCGGCCTAGGCCTTGTGGTCAACAAGTAGTAATATACAGAGGTTAGCTATGCCCAGGGAGGAGGTTGGGTGGTAACCACAATCTCAGGGAAAGTTGGGAGGGGATAGTAGGTTATAAAAGCCTGGGGAGCTGGAATGACCCTGCTGGCTGCTTGTGTTCAGCGGGCAGGGTCCCCGCAGCTGGGTGCCTTCATGGGCTGGGGGCCTGAGGAATCTCAGAATAATATGGTGCTTCTGCTCCGTGTGTGGGCAAGTTGACCTACCCTAAAATTTGCATCTTTTGCCTATGTCTTTTGGTGTCTTTCTTTCCATCACATTTCATCCTTGTGACAACCACCCAACAGTTTACCAGCAAGAAGGCTGGAGGAGAGGCAGGATTAAATTTCTATGGGCCTGGTGTTTCAGGGGCATTTTCCAGGTTTGGAAATGAGGGAGCTGAGATTGTGGAGAGTGTTAAACACTGCTTTTGAAAAACAACAACAACAACAACAACAACAACAACCCAATTCTTATTTTAACTTACTGTTCTTGCCAGATTATAAGAAGTGCAAGTCCAATTTTCACAGGGAAGGATATGAGGAACAGTTTAGGCATTCTTTCATCATCCATGGATTACAAAACCATTAAACGTTTTTTTAATTTCTGGGAAAATTTTCAGAAAATTTCTATGTGATATGCATACAGGATATTGAGTACTAAAGTTATCATCATTTCAGTGGCTTGGGGACCAGAATATGGTTGGTGATACTTGGTGTCAGTAAGTGTCACTCTTGAATATAATGCGATGGACTGAGTCTCTGCTGCTTTCAAACTATGGGCTGCAGTAGTAATACATTTCTCCCTAAAATGTTAGGAGACTAACTTACATTTTGCTTCTGATCAGCTGTGAGCTTTTGAATTCTTATTTTTATTAAGAAAACAATAGAGAGGATGTTCTAACAGACACTGTCCAGGTCTTAGCATGTCTCCTTGAATTTCTTTTACCCTATGTGCCCCTTCCTGCTTCTGTGTGATTTTAATAGCCCACATTCACTCTTCCCTTCAGGATGACTGGGGTCACTTGGCCTGGGAGTTTATTTCTCACCCACCCCCAAATCAAACTCTCCTTACGTAAAGAGTGATGGATGATGGAGTAGGAAAGTCAACCTCCCCTGCTGCCAGGTGGAACATTCCAGAGTGCCCCGCAGGATCAGTGTTAAGGTTTCCCTCTACAGGATTTTGTCCTCAATCACACCCTGCCTGACTTATCTTTCCTGTCCCGCTCCCCCACTCCCTTAACATTTTCTCCTGAGAGCACTGCCTGGACGAATCACTCAATTTCAAAGGGGGTGTTCACAGGTGATGGTTTGTGTTGCTGCTTTCCACCACCAGGGGGCGGCATCATCACATTGAATGCAGAAAAGCTGGTGCCTGGCAGAACCTATCCGCAAACCCAAAAGCACAAGGAAGAGTAGTGTGAGAAGCAAAAAAACCAAAAAACAAAAAACAAAAAAACCCAGATCCTGAATTAATTACTTCCAAAATGGAATTCAAGTTCCACATTGTCATAATTTTAGCCCTTATCGTTATTTTATAACGTGGCACTAATTTGCTCTCCACATCTCGTAAAACAAAATACTCCCCCCCTCCCTTTTTTGGGCATTTTTTTCATCTTTTAAATCGTGAACGAATTGCTTTAATAAGAGCCTATTTAAAGCTGTTTAAGTTTCAGCACGCTGCTTCTATGAATGTCAGCAAGAGGCTCGTTAGTTACATTTTTCAATTGATTGCCTCACTGCGCAGTTATACGAGACATCTCTGGTCCGTCATGGTTTGATGACTCTGGGGCCCAGCGGTTCTGGGAAGACAACTGTCATAACAATCCTGATGAAGGCATTAACTGAGTGTGGGAAGCCTCACAGAGAGATGCGAATGAATCCCAAGGCGATTACTGCGCCTCAGATGTTTGGCAGGCTGGACACCGCTACTAATGACTGGACAGATGGGATTTTTTCTACTCTGTGGAGGAAAACGTTAAAAGCTAAAAAAGGTACCCGTCAAGTCCTCTTTGTGAACCTTCATCCCCCAAAGTTAAATAGCATGTTTTATTTTTGGCAGGTGTAAAGTGAATGTCTTCTTTAATTATTCGCAGGTGAAAACATTTTCCTCATTTTAGATGGCCCCGTGGATGCCATTTGGATCGAGAACTTAAATTCCGTGCTGGATGACAATAAAACTCTCACGCTGGCCAATGGAGACCGCATCCCCATGGCCCCGAGTTGTAAGCTCTTGTTCGAGGTGCACAATATTGAGAACGCGTCACCGGCCACGGTTTCCCGGATGGGCATGGTCTATATCAGCAGCTCCGCGCTCAGCTGGAGGGCGATCCTGCAGGTGGGGTCAGGGCGCCTGCGCACTGCGCTCAGCGTCCTCCTGGCTTTCGCCTCCTTGGCAAACTGAGGTTCTGTATCTTTGCTGCAGGCGTGGCTGAAGAAGCGCAGTGCGCAGGAGGCCACTGTATTCCTTACTCTGTACGATAAAATATTTGAAGATTCATATACGTATATGAAACTAAACCTCAATCCCAAAATGCAGCTCCTGGAGTGCAACTATATCATGCAGGTAAGATTGTTTGTCTCTACATTCACTAATTAGATTGGAGACACCCCTGCACCCCTGCACCCCCCCCCCAGGCGCCCACACCAACTCGCAGTTTAGAGGCGTCTGAAATAGACAATTCTCCCCGTCCATAGGAATACTTTTGTGATATGACTGTGAAGGCCCCGCGAAGTTTGATTCCTATGAAAGATTTTGGAAGAGTTCATTAATGTTTTTACTGCCATCGGCTTTATGAATTTCTCTTACCAGGGCAGTTGCTGGCAGAGGAAGAAAAGAGAACCATCTCTCCCACCGCCAAGCTTAGTAGCCTTCCCAGAAAGTGCGCTCAATAATGACACTAGACTAACTAAATTAAGCAGGCAGTCCTCCCAAAAAGGACAAAGAAGAGCTGGTGACTATTGAGAAAAGGCCAATGGCAATCTCAGCATTGCAAATTTAGAGTACATCAGATAGGGAAAAGCTTTAAACAGTTTTCCAAGTAGTTTCTAGCATTGTGTGTAGGTTTTCCCTCTTGTACTTGGTTTGCCTTAATAGTCTTTGGAAAAAATCAGAACAAATTATAGATTATGGAGGGCTCCCCTGCTTCTAGGCTATCAGTGATCTTGCATGATCCATTCTGGTACTTCAGTTTTCTCTAAGTTTAATAAGGGATGCCAGTCAGTGAGGGTGTGTAGGTAAGAAGTAATCCATAAGGACTCAAATCAATGAATTATTTAGTAATGACTTTATAAGTGAAAATATTATCTTGAATTAATTTTGTTTTGCAAGACTGAGGATGTCTTACTGTAGATCCATTTCTTTCTGATGCCAAATGGGAGTTGGCACATTTTTCCTCAAATGAGCGGGTAGCAAATAGGCAAATGTTTGCACAACTGTCTGTCTCAACCACTCACATCTGCTGCTCTGTTACAAAGGCAGCCAGACACAACACCTACATGAATGAGGGTGATTGTGTTTCAGCAAGACTTTATTTGCCAAGCAGGGGGATGACCCCTGGGGCCACAGTTTGCTGAGCCCTGCAAACAGTGAAAAAGAAATGCGATCTTTGTTGTAGAAAATTTGGGGTAACTAAGTTTTAGATCCAAAAACTACCTTAGAAAACATGTAATCTAAAAAAAAAAAAAAAAAGAAAAAGGAAGGATAGAAGGGATGAAGGGAGGAAAGAAGAAAGGAAGGAAAGAAAACATCTAGTTTAGACCCTTTGGTTTTCAGATCAGGAAATTGAGGCTCAGTGAGGTTGGCGGCATGAGCGGGGGATAGAAACCACACCCTCAGATTCCCATTTCAGCATCTTTTCTGCTAAGTCCGTGTAGCCTGTTTAAAGCGGGGTGATCTTTCTCTAAATGCTGTTTGCAGTACGATGGTGATCAAGAAATACCTGAACGTGCAGCTTTTTTCTTCCCCCCTTTTCCTCCTTCTTTTAGATTTATTATCCTTTAAACATTTTTATTTCAAACATTTGATCACAAAAGCTTATGTTATTGTATTTCAAATATTTGCAGTCTCTCAATCTACTGGAAGGTTTAGTTCCCTCCAAAGAAGAAGGTGGTGTTTCATGCGTTGAACATCTTCATAAATTATTTGTGTTTGGCCTAATGTGGAGTTTAGGAGCCCTTTTGGAACTGGAAAGCAGAGAAAAGCTTGAGGCCTTTTTACGAAATCATGAAAGCAAGTTAGACTTACCAGAAATACCTAAAGGCACCACTCAGACCATGTATGAGTTTTATGTTACAGATTATGGTAAGTACAGTGACTTATACCTGAAATGAGATGATCTCTTTTTCAATGAAAAAAACATAAACTTCTATAGACTCTTCTGTGGGGAAATAGTGAACCAATTATAAACAACATGATTGCTAATACCGTTTTTTAAAAGGCATATATGCAAAGAATAGTAGAATTTTATATAGTGGCCTTGCTGGGAACTGGTAGGAGACTCTTGACTTCTATTTTGGGGGGGCCTAAGTGAGATCTTGCAGATGTGAGTTGGCAATACCTCTTTACATCATATACTTTCTGATGCTTAAAGAAAAAAGGGTAGGAGTGTAGAGCACATACATTCTTCCTGATGCAATAATAGATCTGTCCTAAATCTTTCCTGTTGGAAAGGTCAGAATAGTTAGAGAATGAACCAAGCTGATGGCATCCTACTTACATGCAACAGGCTTGGTAAAGTCCAGCGTTGACAGCTCAGCCCCTGGCCTCCTGTGTGTGGCAGGGCCCAGCTCCCCTGTCTGTAAGAGAAATTCCCTTGAATTCAGTGCCCTTTATCCAGAGTGTAGCTCCCAATTCTTCTAAGGTCCAGAGAAGAAAGAACATGATTCCTAAAAACTGTATTTACCTTGAATTCCTCCTAAAACCCCAAAGCAGCAAAAGCATATGTTGTTTTTGTTTTAATGTAAACTCAGAAGAACAAGACAGCAATAATAGCATTTTGAAAGCAAGAAAGCAGAAAGGTAAGGGGCACTTGATTTAGCACGTTGGGCAACCTAAGTCCTAAACTGACAGTGGAAAGAGTTGAGAAGCAACGTCGTGCATGCCCCAGAACCTTCCAAGGGCTTGAGAATTGGAAACTGTGGTGAAGGTAGAGATAAAAACCAGTGGGCGGGTTGTATGTCTGTTTAAGAAACAGACCTCTGGGTCCTCTTTCCAAAGTCACACTGTTAGACGCCTGCATCCACATCACACTGGCTGAGGACTGAAGAATTAGTTTTGTCTGTATGAAACACAGAGTTGCCTAGACTTGGAGGACCCTGGACACATGTGAGAAGGGAAGAACCATACCAAAAACAGAGATTAAGTGAAAGTTCATGTTTTGAAAGGTTTTGTAAAGGGACTGATATAAGTGAATTTTTTCAGCTGCCCACCCTTAATCAGAATGACCAGTAATTCTATGTGTGATTAGATGTTATTAAAGATTTGGGATTATAAAATGGAGCTCTAACTGAAAATACAAACTAACAATGAAATATATCCTTAGATCTAGATATGAATTCTGTTACAATCCAAAGCCAATCCAAAGATGGTTCTCTGAAAAGATCAATAAGATCGATAAATCTATTACCAGAGATATCAGGGGTAAATAAAAGGGAAGGCATAAATTACCACTGTCCAGAATGAAAGAGGGAACAATGTTACAGGCATTATGGACATTAAAAAAGTAAGAGGTGAATACCAGGAACAATGTTACGAAAGTACACTTGACAATGGAGATGAAATAGGCAAATTCTTTGAAAGATACAAACTACTAAGCCTCATCAAAAAGAAATAGATATCCTACATATCCCCGTAGTCACTTTAAAAAATGTATAGAATCTTGGAACACTGAAAAAAAATGTATAGTTAAAAACCTTGCTACAAAGAAAACTCCAGGCCCAGATGGCTTTATTGGTGAATTCTACCAAATACTTAAGGAAGAAGAAATAATACCAATTTTACAGAAATGCTTCTAAAACATAAAATGTAAGGAATAAACACCTCAGCAATTTTATAAGGACAATGTTATCCTGCTATCAAAACCAGAGGAATACATTGCAAGAAAAATAAACTATATAGACCACTATCTTTTTGGATAATAACCATGATAAATATTCATGCCTGCAACTATAATAATAATAAAGGAGACAATCCAATAAGAAGATAAGACGGTTATAGATATTTATTCACCCAATATGGGAGGACCCAAATACATGAAAAACAGTTAATAACAAACATAAAGGAACCAATCTATAATAATAAAGTAATAATTCCCTTACAAATAGGGTATCTCAATAGCCCACATCAATGGACACATCATCCAAATAGAAAATCAGTGAGGAAACAGTGGCTCTAAATGACACATTGGACCAGAGGGATTTAACAAATATATTCAGAACACTCCATCCTAAAACAGCAGAAGGCATGTTCTTTTCAATTGCTTGTGGAAGTCTCCAGAATAGATCGCATATTAACCCACAAACTGCTTCAGCAAATTCAAGAAGATCGAAATCATACCATATATCTTTTTTGACCACAATCTTATGAAACTAGAATTCACAAGAAAAAAATCTGGAAAGAGCATAAATACATGGAGGTTAAGCAACATGCTACTGATAATGAATAGGTTAACCAAGAAATCAAAGAAGAAATAAAAAATTACATGGAAACAGGGTGGCTCAGTCATTACGTGTCTGCCTTTGGCATAAGTCATGATCCCCTATAACATAGAGTGTTATGTTATATACATTTTTTATTACATTTCTTATTTTAACTACAGTATAGTTAACATAGAGTGTTATGTTATATACATTTTTTATTACATTTCTTATTTTAACTACAGTATAGTTAACATAGAGTGTTATGTTAGTTTCAGGTATACAATACAGTGATTCAGCAGCTCCACACACCATCCTATGTTCATCAGGACAAGTGCCCTCCTTGGGGCGCTTGGGTGGCTCAGTTGGTTAAGCGGTTGCCTTTGGCTCAGGTTATGATCCCGGAGACCCAGGATCGAGCCCTGCATTAGCCTCCCTGCTCAGCGGGAACCCCGCTTCTCCCTCTCTCACTCTTCCTGCTTGTGTTCCCTCTCTATCTATGTTTCTCTCTGTCAAATAAATAAAATCATAACAAAAAAGAGACAAGTGCCCTCCTTAGTTCCCATCACCTGTTTTACTACCCTTCCCCCCAACCACCCACCTCTCCTCTGGTCATCATCAGTTTGTTCTCTAGAGTTAAAAGTCTGTTTCTTGGTTCATCTTTTGGACATCCTTGCCTTATTCCTCACCTTGGGGGACAAGCTCTCGGTTTTTCTCCATTAAGGATGATGGTCGCTATGGGTTTTTCATATATGGTTTTTATTGTGTTGAGGTATGTTCCCCCTAGACCTACTTTCTTGAGAGTTTTTATCATGAGTGGATGCTGTACTTTGTCAAAATGTCTTTTTGCATCTGCATCTGTTGTAATTATATGGTTTTTATCCTTTCTCTCATCAGTGTGATAGATCATGTTGATTGATTATCAAATATTGAACCACTCTTGCATCCTGGGACAAATACCATTTGATTGTGGTGTATAATTTTTCAATGTATTGTTGGGTTCGGTTTGCTAATATTTTGTAAAGGATTTTTGCATCCATGTTCATCAGAGATATTGCCTTATAGTTCTCTTTTTTTGTGGTGTCTTTATCTGGCTTTGGTATCAGGGTGATACTGGCTTCATAAAAGGAATTTGGAAGTTTTCTTTCCTCTTCTACTTTTTGCAATAGTTTGAGAAAAAAAAAAGGTATCAACTCTTCTTTAAACGTTTGGTAGAATTTACCTATGAAACTCTCTGGTCCTGGACTTTGTTGATGATTTTTTGATTACTGATTGTTACTGATTGAATTTCATTGCTGGTAATTGGTCTGTTTAAATTTTTTTATTTCTGGGCACCTGAGTGTCTCAGTTGGTTAAGAGATTGCCTTCGGCACAGGTCATGATCCCAGAGTTCTGGAATCGAGTCCCATATTAGGCTCCCAGCTCCATAGGGAGTCTGCCTCTCCCCCTGCTTTTCCCCTCTCATACTTTCTCTCACTTTCAAATAAATAAAATTTATTTTTTAAATCTTTTAAAAATAATTTTTTATTTCTACCTGCTTCTGTTTCGATAGGTTATTTGTTTCTAGGAATTTATCCATTTCTTCTAGGTTGTCCAGTTTATTGGCATAAAGTTTTTCATAATATTCTCCTCCAGTTATTTGTATTTCTGGAATGTTGATTGTTATTTCTCCTCTTTCATTTGTGATTTTGTTTATTTCGGTTCTCTCTCTCTCTCTCTCTCTCTGTCTTTTTGATAACTCTTGCCAGAGGTTTATCAATTTTGTTGATCTTTCCAAAGAACCAGCTCCTGGTTTCACTGATCTGTCCTACTGTTTTTTTTTTTAATTATTGTATCATTTATTTCTGCTCTAATCATTATTTCTTTCTTTCTGCTGGTTCTGGGTTTTGTTTATTCTATCTTCTTTAGGTGTAAGTTTAGGTTGTTTGAGATTTTTCTTCCTTCTTGAGGTATTGCTACAAACTTCGCTCTTAGAACTGCTTTTGCTACATCCCAAAGATTTTGGACCACTGTGTTTTCATTTTCATTTGTTTCCACGTAATTTTTTTAAAAGATTTTATTTATTTATTTAACTGAGAAACACAGCTAGAGAGGGAACACAAGCAAGGGGAGTGAGAGAGGGAGAAGCAGGCCTCCCACCGAGTAGAGAGGCTGATGCGGGGCTGGATCCTGGGTCTCCGGGACCATGAGCTGAGCTGAAGGTAGCCGCTTAACCAACTGAGCCACCCAGGTGCCCCTAATTTTATTTCTTTTTTTTTTTTTTTTAGATTTTTTTTATTTGACAGAGAGAAACACAGCTAGAGAGGGAACACAAGCAGGGGGAGTGAGAGTGAGAGAGGGAGAAGCAGGCCTCCCGCGGAGCAGGGAGCCTGATGCGGGGCTTGAGCCCGGGTCTCCAGGATCATGACCTGAGCCAAAGGCAGTCGCTTAACCAACTGAGCCACCCAGGCACCACCCCTAATTTTATTTCTAAAAAATATTTTTTGCCAGAGAGAGTGAGTGAGTGAGTGAGTATAAGCAATAGGCAGAGGGAGAAGCCGGAGCCTGACGTGGGGTTTGATCCCAGGATCCTTGGATCGCGACCTGAGCCGAAGACAGCTGCTTAACCAACTGAGCCACCCACGCACCCCAAGGAGGGCACTTGTCCTGATGAACACAGGATGGTGTGTGGAGCTGCTGAATCACTGTATTGTACACCTGAAACTAACATAACACTCTATGTTAACTATACTGTAATTAAAATAAGAAATGTAATAAAAAATGTATGTCTGATAAAATAATTTAATACAGAATGCATAAAGGACTTTTGTAATTGCATAATAATGGGTAGAGAGCCAGCCCAAATTTTTAAAAATGAGCAATAAATGTCAATACATGCTTCTCCAAAGAAGATCTATAAATGGTGAAAAAGGCACATGAAAATATATTCCACATCACTGCTTATTGAGGAAATGCAAATTGAAACTGTAATAGGATATCATTACACAGTCACCAGGATGACTAAAATGAAAAGATTAGCTCTACCAAATATCAACAAGAACATGGAAAAACTGGAGCTCTCCTATCATACACAATGCTATAGCCACTTTGGAAAACAGTTTCTCAGTTTCTTGGGAGTTAAACATACACTTAACATATGACTTGATATTTTGCAAGGAAATTTGAAATTGAGGTTATTCCTCTAGTGCTGAGTATTTTCTTTGCTACTCTCAAATGTGTGCCCTCTGCTCTGTCTTCATACATTCTGTGTACACAGCACTGTTTTTTGGGTACAATCCTGAATCATAGTATAATATTTCTGGAGATAGTTAAAATGCCACTTAACGGTGCCTGGGTGACTCAGTGGGTTAAGTCTCTGCCTTCGGCTCAGATCATGATCTCAGGGTCCTGGGATCGTGGCCCACATCGTCGGGGCTCTCTGCTCAGCAGGGGGCCTGCTTCCTCCTCTCTCTCTCTGCCTGCCTCTCTGCCTACTTGTGATCTCTCTCTCTCTCTGTCAAAGAAATAATAAAAAATCTTTTAAAAAAATGCCAGTTAAAATGAACAAAGCAATACCAACAATGCAAGTAGTCTAATTTAAATGGTAGAAATATTAGCATCCCTGACCAAGTTTGCCTCACCAATAGTAATTACAAGCCTTCATAGGTTGTAAGGCACATTCTAGATATGCTAAAATATAAATTAAAAAAAATTTTAAAGTTGATGAAGTGGGGTAATAATAATGATCATAGCAATAATATCAGCCAGTAAATTACTAGCTATATACCAATTAATAAATTAATAGTCAAGAGCCCAAGTACTTTATTAACTAGTTTTAGGTCTAGATTTATTTTCTCCATTTCCCATGGCAAACATTCTATGTCCACTAATCAATTACCTACTTTTGGTCTTTCCCATCCTTTCAATTGGTATGGATTTCCTACTAAACACTAAATATGTCATTGGCTTTTACTACTAGCCAATTCTAATTCCATTTCAGGCCTCCAAAGGAATGATTTAGAAATTTAAAAACTGACTTTATAAAGAGGCATAACAGATTTAAATGATCAAATGCCATATGTATTAGATAAGCCAATATGTTAACATATTTTTGGAAAATGTTTTAAATGCTCATATGAATCTGTTGGCTGCTTATAGTATTTGCATTTTTATATTTTGAGATAACTTTCAAGGAATGCAGTTTGTGATGAATTAAGATGAGTTTTTACTTACCGTGTAGGAGATTGGGAGCACTGGAATAAGAAACTTCAGCCATATTATTATCCAACTGACAGTATTCCAGAATATTCATCCATTTTGGTTCCAAATGTTGACAATGTGAGAACAAATTTTTTGATAGACACCATTGCAAAACAACAGAAAGTAAGTTTGGTTTGATAGTTTCCTAGCTGCTCACAAATCTATGCAAAACACATGCCTTTTCACACACCACAGACAGAAAAATCAAATTCCAGCACAAGGGGCTGGCGGTAGTGCCATTTAAGGGAGACACATTTGGCAAATGAGCCCCAGGATGCACTCCAACTCAGTATCCCCTGAACCGCTGACTTCCAGCTTGCTAAGGAGGGTAGGTGTCTGCTCACAGAGTCCCTCCCTACTCCCATGGTCACATGAATACGTGCCCATACTTTCTTCCAGCACATTTAAAGAACACATTTTATATTGAAACCTTTATTTGAGCGAGGATTGATTAACTGATTATTTATTTATTTTTAGGATTTATTTTGATGTGGGCCTAATTCTGAAAAGTAATTAAATTACCTGTATTAATTATTACAATGAAAAAAAGTAACTACCAGAACCATAAGATATTTAAAGCTAAATGCGTTTACCACCCCTTTCATCATGATTATCTGATGATTGCAGGCCGTTTTGCTCACCGGAGAGCAGGGAACTGCAAAAACTGTAATGATTAAAGCCTATTTGAAAAAATATGATCCTGAAGTACAGTTATCCAAATGTCTAAACTTTTCATCTGCCACAGAACCCGTAATGTTTCAGGTAAAACCTACCATCATTTGCTGAGGTAGTCAACATTTTAAATGTTTCGAGTGCTAGCTACAGTAAAATGTGTATGCATATACAATCTAGTGTGTGTGTGTGTGTGTGTGTGTGTGTGTGTGTGTGTGTGTGTGTTAGTGAAAAGGAAATGGGACTGTACTTGGAATTCAGCTTATTAGCTTTCCTAGGCCAAATCCAAACAGCAGATTTTGACCTAATATTGAGGCCAAAGCTGAACTTTGTGTATAAAATTAATGATTCACATTCCAGTAACATTTTTTGCAATCTTACAATGTCTATTTTAATAATGATATTTATGCATGTTAAATAACTTAGTTCTACTCTAAAAAACATGTTCATCATTTCTATGAATATGGGTTAAAATCTAACATTTAAGACAAACATTTCCTCTTCTCTAGAGAACAATGGAAAGCTATGTGGATAAGCGAATGGGAAGCACATATGGGCCGCCAGGTGGCAGAAAAATGACTGTATTTATTGATGATATTAATATGCCTGTGATTAATGAATGGGGAGATCAGGTATGACTACAATATCTCCTGTAGATGATATTTAATCAGCATTTTTATTTATGTATATAAGGTGTCAATAGCCTTTGTCTTATGAAGCCCAGTAGCAATTCTCTCAGTTTTGGCTTGTCTGTTAATAGCTGGCATTCTTCCTTCTTGAAATCCCTGTGTGTGTTTCAGCAATACTCCTTTGTGCCTTCAAGCTTCTTGATGACAGCACCCTTTTCTCCTCTCTTCCTTTCCCCAGGGTTTTATCCTTCTGTCACCTCTTAACTCTATAGACCCCCTCCGAGGAACAGCTGATTTAGAAAACACCTTTTTTTTCTTCCTTTTTAACACTGCCACACACATGTTTTCCTTGTGATCATCTGTCATCTTCAGAGTCACTCTCTGTCATAGACCCTCAATGATGCTTTCAGAATTTTGCATGTTCCTTGTGGGATTCCCAGCACCTCCCTCCCACCACTGCCCCCTGCCTCATCAGTAGTGTCCACCTGGAGCCTGCCAGGACCCATTCCTTCTGGCCTTTTATGTGAGTTCACCTCAGATACCTGTAGGAAGTTGGGACTCCCAGATCCATGCTCACCCTGAGACTATTTCTCAAACAGCTCTGTGTGGCCCTTGAAATAGCAAGAAGAGAAAAAGCCAGTGATGGGACCCTGTAGAACAGTTGCATGTGAGGGATGGGTAGAGAAAGAGTGACTTGGGAAGTGATCTACAGTCACAAGATGAACCTGGAAAGAATTGAGCCTCTGAATTCAAAAGAAGAAAAAGTTTCAGTGAAGAGGGAATGTTAGCAGTGTTAGAGGCTGCAGAAAGGAAAGATAAGAACATAAAACCCAAATCCAGAACATTTAGTAGTATTGAAGGTTCGGGAGTAAAACCATCCCACATTCCAATTTAAAGTAGTTTGAAGTGTTAAATATTGATACTTGTAACTCTGACTGCTGTTGTAATTGTACCAACTATCCTGTAACTCTCCTGTTTAAATTTCTTTGGAGATCCATTTTATCACCGTGCTAAAGAACATACTGGACTCAGTCCAGATGTTTAGCTTATGGTTTTATTCATGAATGGTAGCATCGAAGTCAAATTGCCTTGTGGGTGACCATCAACATTCGCAAACACTTCATGGACAAGAGTTGAATATTTTCTTCTAATCTCAAGTGTGCTATTTTATAGGAGTTGTGGAGGAATATGATAGTGATCCGTTACTAAAGTATCACTGTATAAAATTTCAGATAACTAATGAGATTGTGCGACAAATGATGGAAATGGAAGGAATGTATAGCTTGGATAAGCCTGGAGACTTCACTACTATTGTTGATGTGCAGATCATAGCAGCAATGATCCACCCTGGAGGCGGTCGAAATGATATTCCCCAACGTTTAAAAAGACAGTTTACTGTTTTTAATTGCACATTGCCTTCAAACGCTTCAATAGACAAAATTTTTGGTATGGCTATTTTTGATGTTTCTTTTTTTTTTTTTTCAAGATTTTATTTATTTGTCAGAGAGAAACACAGCTAGAGAGGGAACACAAGCAGGGGGAGTGAGAGAGGGAGAAGCAGGCTTCCAACTGAGCAGGGAGTCCGATCCGGGGCTCCATCCTGGGACTCCGGAATCATGACCTGAGCTGAAGGCAGATGCCCAAGGGCTGAGCCACCCAGGCGCCCCAATGTTTTTTTTTTTTTTATTGTATTCCATAATGGACATAAGCCATGCAAAATCTTATTTAAGAGATGGAAAGACTCTGTCTGTAGTAGGGCTTAATTATCTGAAATGCAGAGCTAAATACCAGAAAAGAGGGACTAAATATATTAAGAAGATTCTTTTATTTTTATTTTTTATTTTTTTTAAAAGATTTTATTTATTTATTTGACAGAGAGAGAGATCATCACGAGTAGGCAGAGAGTCAGGCAGAAGCAGGCTCCCTGCTGAGCAGAGAGCTGGATGTGGGCCTTGATCCCAGGACCCTGAGATCATGATCTGAGCCCAAAGCAGAGGCTTTAACCCACTGAGCCACCCAGGCACCCTAAGAAGGTTCATTTTTATAACCCATCCTAAAAAAAGTTTAGAAGTTTGGCTTTAAGCTTTTAGTTTTCTTGACATGATTAACCAGAGAAATTGGGCTAGTTAATGACAACAGATCTATCATAGATAAGCAATATAATGTATCAGGGCAAAAGTAGCATTTTTATATGTTAATGAAATTAGTTTTTTTTTTTTGACAACAAATTTAGGCTCATAGAAATTGTTTCATCAAAAATTGTGTATATGTAGGGCGCCTGGGTGGCTCAGTTGGTTAAGCGACTGCCTTCAGCTCAGGTCATGATCCCAGAGACCCGGGATCGAGTCCCACATCGGGCTCCCTGCTCGGCGGTAAGCCAGCTTCTCCCTCTCTCACTCCCCCTGCTTGTGTTCCCTCTCTGGCTGTGTTTCTCTCTGTCCAGTAAATAAAATCTTAAAAAAAAATTATGTGTATGAAGACATACAAAGAAACTGACCCATTCATATATGTACTTTAATTGACATAGCAAGTACTATAGATTAGAAGGGAAAGGGCAGACTTTCAGTAAATGATAATGGAATATGTAGTAATTCTAATATGAAAATAATTGAAGTTGAACCCCTACCTCACACCGTGCATAAAATCAATACAGATTGATTAAAGACCTAAAAAGCATTTAGAAGAAAATATAGGAAATTACCTGAATGACAGGTGGGGAGGAAGGATTGATTGATTGATTCATCACTTACCTATAACACTCAGTTCTCATCGTTAACAAGTGCCCTCCTTAATACTTATCACCTACTTAGCTCATCTGCACCCACCTCCCTCCATCAACTTTCAGTTTTCTTGACATGATTAACCAGAGAAATTTGGGCTAATTAATGACAACAGATCTATCATAGATTAGCAGTATAATGTATCAGGGCAAAAGTAGCATTTTTATATGTTAATGAAATGAGATTTTTTGGACAACAAATTTAGGCTCATAGAAATTGTTTCATCAAAAATTGTGTGTTCTCTGTTGTTAAGAGTTTCTCATGGTTTGCTTCCTTCAAGCTCTCTCTCTGTTTTCCCCTTCCCATATGTTCAACTATTTTGCTTCTTAAATTCCACATGAGTGAAATCATATAGTATTTGTCTTTCTCTGACTGACTTATTTTGCTTAGCATAATACAGTATAGCTCCATCCATGTCATTGAAAACAGCAAGATTTCATTCTTTTTGATGGCTGAGTGATATTCCATTGTATATCTATATGCCATATCTTCTTTACTCACCCATCAGTCGATGGACATTTGGGCTCTTTCTGTAGTTTGGCTATTGTTGATAATGCTGCTATAAACATTAGGGTGCATGTGCTGTTTTGAATCACTATTTTTCTATTCTTTTGATAAATATCTGGTAGTGCAATCGCTGGGTCATAGGGTAGTTCTCTTTTTAACTTTTTGAGGAAACTCCATACTGTTTTCCAGAGTAGTGGCACCAATTTGCATTCCTGCCAACAGTGTAAGAGGGTTCCCCTTTTTCCACATCCTCGCCAACATCTGTTGTTTCCTGTGTTGTTGATTTTTAATCATTCTGACAGGTGCAAGGTAGCATCTTATCATAGTTTTGATTTGGATTTCCCTGATGATGAGTGATGCTGAGAATCTTTTCACATGTCTATTGGCCATCTGTATGTCTTCTTTGGAAAAATGTCTGTTCATGTCTTCTGCCCATTTCTTAACTGGATTATTTGTCTTTTGGGTATTGAGTTTTATAAGTTCCTTATATATTTTGGATACTAACCCTTTATCAGATATGTCATTTGCAAGTATCTTCTCCCATTCTATAGGTTGCCATCAGTTTTGTTGACTGTTTCCTTCACTGTTCAGAAGCTCTTTATCTTGATGAGGTCCCAATAGTTCAGTTTTGCTTTTGTTTCCTTTGCCTCTGGTGACGTGTCTAGTAAGAGATTGCTTCAGCTGAAGTCAAAGAGGTTGTTGCCTGTGTTCTCCTTTAGGATGTTAATGGATTCCTGTCTCATATTTAGGTCTTTCGTCCATATTGAGTTTATTTTTATGTATGGTATGAGAAAAGTGTGGCCCAGTTTCATTCTTCTGCATGTTACTGTTCAGTTTTCCTAACACCATTTATTGAAGAAACTGCCTTTTTTCCATTGTATGTTATGTCCTGCTTTGTTGAAGATTATTTGACCATATAGTTGTGGGTCTATTTCTGCGGAGTTTTTATTCTGTTCCATTGATATATGTGTCTGTTTCTGTGCCAGTACCATAATGTCTTGAGGACTACAACTTTGTAATGTTGCTTAAGAGTCCAGAAACATGATGCCTCCAGCTTTTTTTTTCCAATATTGCTCTGGCTATTTGGGGTCTTTTGTGGTTCCATACAAATTTTAAGATCATTTGTTCTAGCTCTACAAGAAGTGCTGGTGGTATTTTGATGGAGGTTGCATTAAATGGATTAAACTAAATTAAATAGATTGCTTTGAGTAGTATAGTCATTTTAATAATGTTTGTTCTTTCAAGCCATAAACATGGAATGTTTTCCCATTTCTTTGTGTCCTCTTCAATTTCTTTCATAAGCGTTTTCAGAGTGCAGCTCTTTTACCTCTTTGGCTAGGTTTATTCCTAGGTATCTTATAGGTTTCAGTGCAATTGTAAATGGAATCAATTCCTTGATTTCTTTTTCTGCTGCTTCATTACTGTTGTATAGAAATGCAACAGATTTCTGTACATTGATTTTATATTCTGAGACTTTACAGAATTGTTTTATCGGTTCTAACAGTATTTTTGGTGGGGTCTTTTGGGTTTTCTATATATAGTATCTTGTCATCTGCAAATAATAAAAGTTTTACTTCTTCCTTACCAGTTTGGATGCCTTTTATTTCTTTTTGTTGTCTGACTGCCATGGCCAGGACTTCTAGTACTGTGTTGAATAAAAGTGGTGAGACTGGACATCCCTGTCTTGTTCCTGATCATAGAGAAGGAAAGCTCTCAATTTTTCCCTACTGAGGATGATATTAGCTGTGGGTCTTTCACATATGGGCTTTATGATGTTGAGGTATATTCTATCCCTACTTTGTGGAGGACTTTTATCAAGAATGGATGCTATGGGGCGCCTGGGTGGCTCAGTCAGTTAAGTGTTCACCTTCAGCTCAGATCATCATCCTGGAGTCCTGGGATGGAGCCTAATATTGAACTCCTTGCTCAGCAGGGAGACTGCCTCTCCCTCTCCCTCTCCCTCTGCTCCCCCTCCCACAGCATGAGCCCCACCTTGTGCGCTCTCTCAAATAAATAAATAAATAAAATCTTTTTAAAAAGAGAATGGATGCTGTACTTTGTCACATGTTTTTTCTGCATCTATTGAGAGAATCATCTGGTTCCTATTCTTTCTTTTATTAGTGTGGTTTATCATGTTGATTGATTTGTGAATATTGAACCATGCCTGCAGCCCAGAAATAAATTCCACTTGATCATGGTGAATAATTCTTTTAATGTACTGTTGGATTCAATTTGCTTGTATCTTATTGAGAGTTTTTATATCCATGTTCATTATGTATAGCCTTCTTTGTACTGGGATATTATTTGTCAGGTTTTGGAATCAAGGTAATGCTGGTCTTGTGGGGTAAGTTTGGAAGTCTTCCATTTCTGTTTTTTTTTTTTGGAACAGTTTGAGAAGAATAGCAATTAATTCTTCTTTAAATGTCTGATAGGGTTCTGCTGGGGAACCATCTGGCCTTGGACTTTCGTTTGTTAGGAAATTTTTAATTACTGATACAATTTCTTCACTGGTTATGCATCTGTTCAAATTTCCTATTTTTTCCTGTTTTTATTTTGGAGGTTTTTATGTTTCTAGTTATTTGTCCATTTCTTCCTGATTGCCCAGTTTCTTGGCATATAATTTTTCATAGTATTCTCTTATAGTTGTTTGTATTTCTCTGCTCTTGGTTGTAATCTCTCCTTTTTCATTTGTGATTTTATTTGGGCCCTTTCTCTTTCCTGTTGATAAATCTGGCTGGGGGTTATAAATTTTATTGATTCTTTCAAGGAAACAGCTCTTAGTTTCATTGATCTGTTTTACTGATTTTTTAAAATATCATTTATTTCTTCTCTAATCCTTATTATTTCCCTTCTTCTGCTAGTTTTAGGCTTTATTTGATGTTTCTTTTCTAGCTCCTTTAGGTATAAGTTTAGGTTGTATATTTGAGACTTTTCTTGCTTCTTGAGGTAGGTCTGTATTGCTATATATTTTACCTTAGGACCATTTTGTTACATCCCAAAGGTTTTGGATTGTCCTGTTTTCATTTTCATTTGCCTCCAGATAATTTTTTATGTCTTCTTTAATTTTGTGTTTGACCCTTTCCTTCTTCAGCAGAATGTTTTCTTTTTGTTTTAATTTTGTTTTTTTATTGTTACTTAAATTTTTTCCCCAGTGTTCCAAGATTCATTCCCCATTCCCCACACCCAGTGCTCCATGCAATAGGTGCCCTCAGTACCCACCATGAGGCTCTCCCATTCCCCCACCCCCTCCCTCCAAGTACCTCAGTTTGTTTCTGTGTCCATAGTCTCTGTTGTTTCATTTCTCTCCCTGGATTACCCTACTTCCCATTTACTTTTCTTCTCCTACTGTCCTCTAGGTTACCCCTCATGCACTGCAAGTAAGTGAAACCACGTGATACTTGACTTTCTCTACTTGGCTTATTTCACTCAGCATAATCTCTTCTAATCCAGTCCATGTTGCTACAAAAGTTGGATATTCATCCTTTCTGATGGAGGCATAGTATTCCATTGTATATATGTACCACATCTTCTTTATCCATTCATTTGTTGCTGGGCACCTTGGCTCTTTCCAAAGTTTGACAATTGTGGCCATTGCTGCGATGAACATTGGGGTACACATGGCCCTTCTTTTCACTGCATCTGTATCTTTGGGGTAAATGCCCAGTAGTGCAATTGCAGGGTCATAGGGTAGCTCTATTTTTAATTTTTTAAGGAATCTCCACACTGTTTTCCAAAGCGGCTACACCAGGTTACATTCCCACCAACAGTGTAAGAGGGTTCCCCTTTCTCCTAAGCCTCTCCAACACTTGTTGTTTCCTGACTTGTTAATTTTGGCCATTCTGACTGGTGTAAGGTGGTATCTCAGTGTGGTTTTGATTTGAATTTCCCTGATAGCTAGTGACGCTGAACACACAGCAGCATGTTTTTGTGGTCTTTCCAAGTTTTTTCTTGTGGTTGACTTCAAGTTTCATGGTATTGTGGTCTGAGGATATGCATGGTATGATTTCATTGTTTTTGTACTTGTTGAGGGATGCTTTGTGACCTAGTATGTGCATGCTAGGAGTTTGTGCTAGTCTTCTGGAGTACGCGCCTGCTTGCACTGATTCCCAAGCAGACTTTTCCCAGTGGAGATGTACCTGCAGGGTATCAGGGGCAGGGCTTGGTGTGAACATCTTTGGCCTCCACTGGGGGGAGGGGGCACCGTATTGCTCACTGAAGTTGGTTAGTTATGACTGGGATGTGTGGGGGACATGGAATGGCATTGGCCCACTTTCACATTCTGGAGTGGGGAGAATGTGCCCACCACACTTCAGGAAGCTCTCACAGAAGAGCAAACAGTCACCCCTCAGGGGTCTCCAGCTTCTGTCAGATCCTTGTCTTCACCCTGTCTGTGTCCCCGCCGCCTGCCTGCCAGACAGCATAGTACTCCTGTGTTTTTCTCAGGCACCGGGCTGGTTTTCAAAACTTCCAATTTTAGAGACCCTCATTGCACAGACCCATGCAGATCCTCTGGGGGAGGGTCTTGCCACGCTATGGTCAGTGCTGGTTTGACCCAGAAAAGCAGTCACCTGACCATGCAGTGGTTTGGAATTTATGGTCAAATGCAGCAAAAAGCTGGCACCAAGGCTTGCTACCCTCAGCAGGTATCTCTGTTCCTATGCTACTGAACAGAGCAGCATGTTGGCTCCTACCTGCTCTTCTGTCCCCAGAGAGTCATGTCAAGACTCCCAGATTCACTCCTTAAGAGGGGAACTGTTTCTCCTCATGTGACCCAGGGGATCCTCAGACTACGCTGCATACTCCTGGGCCTCTCCCCTCCTTCCCCACCAGACCACCACTAAGCCCACCAGGCATGACCCCGGCGATGGCATAGATGCCTCGAACTTCAGACTTTGAGTTCAAATGCTTATAAAGACTTGTGACAGTCAGCCCCTCTTCTTTTCCCAGTCAGTGGTTTTGGGAAAGAGTTTTTGTTGTGCAATCCTCTGCCTGCTGCTTAACTCTTTCTCTCTCTCTGTGATCAGGGCTCCCTTCCCTTTGCAACATCTGCAATTCTTTTCTCCCCCAGGTCACCTCTCTACAGCTCCTACCTTCTATGCTCTGGACATTTTTCTATCTCTAGAAATGCAGTTTGTTCTCTTAGTCCTCAGATCAATTTCTTTGGTGTTCAGAATGATTTGATAATTACCTAGCTGTGTTCCAGGGATGAGGTAAGCTTAGGGTCCCCCTACTTCTCCACCATTTTAACTTGTCCTCCAGGAAAGAACTTTTTAAGTGAGACTCAGAAAGCATAAACCACAAGTTTGACTAGATTGAAATTAATATCTTTTGTTTGTCTGAGAAGCAACATTAAAGAGTGAGAAGACAAGCCCCAAAAGTGGAAGAAAAAAATTTCAACACATTCAATAAAACAAAAAAGTTAGCAGTCTGAATACTTAAAGAAATCCTATGACTCAATCAGAGAAAAGCAAACGTCCTAATATAAAAATGGACACAAAACCAAGCACTTTAAGAATAAAGCAAATGGCCAGTAGCAAATGAAAAGATGATAAACATACTAATATTCAGGAAAATGCAAATTTAGAACACCAAGGAAATACGATTTATACCCACTGGATTTGCAAAAATTAAAAATTCTGACAAAATCAGGCATTGGTGAGAATGTGCAGGAACTGAGACCCTCACGCTGGTGGGAGTATACATTGGGAGAAGCGCTGAGGATAATAGCTGGACATTACTTCTGGTAAAGCGGAATGTGTGCACGCCCACAGCAGTTCCACTCCCAGACATATGCCAGTTTATCATTTGTCTCCTTTGTGATTTGCATATTCTGAGTTGCATTTAAGAAATCCTTTCCTACTCAGAAGTCATGCAGATACTGACCCATATTTTCTTCCAAACATTATGGTTTCGCCTTCCATATTTAAACCCTTCATCTGTCTTTACTTGATTTTGTACCTGTGTGCCAGAAGACATACAAGCATGTTTATAGAACAATATTCATGATAGCAAAAGCCGTGAAATAATTCAAATATTTATTGACAGTGAAATTGGGTCAATAAATTGCAGCATAGGCACACGGCATAATGCTGTGCAGCAGCGAACACAAATAAACACAGCTATGGTCTCCCACGTGGATGAAACCCAGAAATATGTTGCATAAAAGAAACAAGTCAGAAAGGAATATGTGAGAGATTCCCATGAAATTAAATGTCAAAATATGAAGTTAAAGAAACGGTTAAAGGTCAAAGTCAAGTCACAGACACTCACCAGATCAGAGTAGTGGCTGCCCATGGAGGGAGGAAGGGGTTGTGGACAGGGGAGGACAAAGGAGAGCTTCTGTGTGGGGGCGAGGTTGTGTTTCCCAATCTAGTGGACTCTACATGAGTGTTTATCTGTTGAACTATTTTATACACTCTTCATTACGATGAATACTGAAAAGTGAAGACAGAAAAAAACGAGAAACTGAGGCTCAGAGAGGTGAAATGACTGTCCTGGCAAGGCCACTCAGTTAGCTCATGGCAGAGGTGTGGTGCTCATCCTGTTTTCCGATTCTGGATGCCATGCTTCTTACAGAGCACTTGGCCCACAGGAAGGCAGGTTTCTAGAACGCAGGATTTCAGGAAGCAAAAGGTCCTTGTAGGCATCAAAGCAGAACCAACCCTGGCTTAACAGCACAATTTGATGTTCCCTCAGGGCTACTCTTCTTCGGTCCCTGTGAATGACCCCTAGTTTCCCTAGCTGCTCTGCCCTTCGTAAACCTGCTCTGTATCCCTGAGCGGATATTCCTGTTTGCATTCCTCTGAAAATACCATGCTCAGAACTGAAGGTATCATTCAACATGCAGTCTCACAGGAGCGAAGTAGGATAAATCTATTTTTGCAGTCTAAAACCAAAAATAATGAGAATTTAAAGACAAGTCTAAAACATACAACCCAGTCCTTCTGAGGGGAATTGTGTCAGATTGCCATGGTTCCAAGTGTTCAAGTGTTTCCTAGGGCCTGTTACGTCACCAGCCCAGGTGAGGGTCCCAAGGTGTGGATCCTGATTCCAGTTCTGTCAACAACCAATCCATGTGACCTTGAACAATTCGCCTACCTGGTCTTGGTCCGCATCTGTGATATGAGCAAATAGTCTCTAAATTCTTTTCCAGCTCTTGTAGGCTTCTGGGCAAGTGTTGTTTTGTAGGTTCCAGACCCAAGCTGCCCAGGTTCCAACCTCACATCCACCCACATACAAGCTGCGTAATATTGGGCAAATTACTAAACTCATATTCGAATGGTAATAATGATAAATGTATATCTGAGATCCTTTTCCATAGGATACGGGGAAGATTAAGTGACTTAATACATATAAAATGCTTATCACTTCACTCTAAGCTTTGCTGACCCCACTCCTGACTTCCAGTCTTAGCTGAGTCCTTGAGAGAAATTCTTAACCTAACCCAGCTTACTCAGTCTTATCACGATTTATTCACTGAGATAAACATGCACCTTGTAATCTTTTCATAAGTCCGTGCCTTCAATCTTGTTTTCTTTTCCAGGACTTATTGGCTGTGGGTACTTTGATCCTTGCAGAAAGTTCAAACCTGAAATATGTGAGATGATTGCAAGTTTAGTCTCAGCAGGCAGAGTGCTATGGCAGTGGACGAAGGTACAGAAGCGTGTGGTCCATAATAACAGAAAGCCCACTGTTATTCGGTCCGTTCTTACCTCATGACTCATGAGCTTATCATCACATCATGGAGTAGTGGGGCTTTTTTTGCAAAAGGAAATTAGGTGCTCAGATAGATTTATGACAGCTTTTCCTTCCAGGGAGCAAATATTTTGACTGGATGATGTTTTCCATATGTATGAGATATTACTATAAACCACACACGGCATCCAAGATAAAGTAGAATTTTGGTAAAATGAGAATACTGCTTTTCCACTTGTTACTCTGATTTGTATGTCAGACACTCACATGTTTACTGGCTGACTGAATACATGAATTTTCAGCTGTTCTTAGCTACCTGAGACTTAAAGTCTAACTTGTGTGAGTCTCTGAGATGGAGCAGGGATTAGTAAATGGATGGAAGTATATTTAACAAAAAAAGCATATATATTATTTATATTTATGTAATAATAATTAATATATAATCACATATTTATATTTATGTATGTATTTACATTTATCTAAAATATATAAAATAATATAAAATACAAATAAATTATATATAAATATATAATTTATAATATACATAATTATAATATATATTTAATATTTATTGATTTATCTTAAATAGTAGTGGGAAGGGAAGAGGGAGAGAGAGAGTCTCAATCATACTCCACTCTAACTGTGGAACCCAGCTCTGGGCTTGATCTCACAACCCTGAGATCACGACCTGAGCTGGATGCTTAGCCAACTGTGCCACCCAGGTGCCCCTAGTCTAGATTTTAATATACAGGTCAGTGCCTTAAGGAAACTCAGCAAGCCTGTAGCTCTCACCAGATGATGTAGAGCAGACTCATGAAAAAGCAATTAAGCGTAGGTCTGTGACTTTTCAGACCTATCACTTAAAACAAAGTTGGGGTATTTGCCAAAAAACATTCATTAGGTCAATTACACATATCTTGGAGGAAGCCTGTGTCCTGGGAAAACCTAGAGGATGCCAACTTCTCAGATTCCTGGGGGAAATTCTAGATAAGAGAATTACCAGAAGAACTGGGTGTTTCTTATAAAATGTTCAGTCCATACAATGTTCTTCGGTGGCCAGTTCCTTGCAGGGAGCCCACTCCTTGCCAACACAGGGTCTTTGCACATGCTACTCTGCATCTCTTAAAGAAACTTCAAAATGAATGGCAAGGGCTGAGTGTCTGAGATAATTTCCTATGGTAAGATCCACCCGTTTTCCCAGTGGGGTTGTTGGTCACATCTGTGATTATATACATATTTTCCTGAAAGGCTTTGGCTTTCTGGGTGTCTTTCCACTAAAGCTTCTTTTGTTATATGAGTATTTACTGGTTCCTTTCTCATCTTTCTTTACCTCTTTAACCTTTTGGCACAAGCTTTCACTCCACTGCTCTCATCAAGGTCACCAGAGACCTGTCTTGCCAAATCCAAAGGTTGATTTCTTCCTCTTACTTGACTCTTCAGCAGCATTTGACATAAATAATCCATCTCGGCACCTTCTTCACTTGGCTTCCAAGGGACTTCATGCTCTTGGTGTTCTTCCTACCTAAGAAGTTACCTTTTTAAAGCCCCCTCTCTTACTCCCTTCCTCTAGATACTGGAGTGCACCCGATCTCGACTCTAGGACTTTCTGTACACATTCTTCACCCAGATGGTTTCTCCAGCTTCAAGGCCTTAAGCACCATCCCTGTGCTGATGACTTCAAAATCAGTGTCCAATCCAGGCTTCTCTGCTTGGTCCCATACTGATTTCTAACTGCTTAGTAGACATCGCCATTTAGATGTCCAATAACCATCTTAAAGCTAATGTGTCTACATAGAACTCTTAGTTGTGCTTCAGTATGACCTTCCCTCAGACTTTTACATCTTTTTGGTTAATAGCAACAATACTGATCTCCCTCCTCAGACTAGAAAACTGCTGCCACCCTTGATTTGTCTCCCTCACCCCTCTACTTCCAGTTCTTCGGCAAATCTCAGTTACCATGCTTTGAGAATACATCCTGAGAGATGAGCATTCTCTGCCATCTCAGTGACCCCCCGATAGATGGTTCAATCACTAGCCCTCTGGACCTTGTAGCAACTTGCTTTCTTCTTGCCCTCCTACACAGTCCTAAAATACTTTTTTTAAAAAGTAAATCAGAGATTATTACTCTTTCTTAAAACCACCAGGAGGCTCCCAGATATACTTGGAGTGAAACCCAAATACACCTTGCTCTGGCCTATGAAACTCACTTTGAGCTGGTCCCTGCTCACCTCTTCCACCTTCTGCTCCAGCTCCCCTGCCCTCTCACTGTTCCTTCAACACCCCACATTTATGTGCCTCTGGACCATCCTACTTTGTTTGATTCATTCTCATCCTTGTTACTTTCAGAGGGGTTTTCTCAGATCCCTGCTTCTAAAGTAACTGTCCATGGTCCCTACCACAGTCATTCTCTATCTCCTGACCTTGTTTTCTTTCTTTGTTTCTTTGTTTCTTTGTTTCTTTGTTTCTTTGTTTCTTTGTTTCTTTGTTTCTTTGTTTCTTTGTTTCTTTGTTTCTTTCTTTCTTTCTTTCTTTCTTTCCTTCTTTCCTTCTTTCCTTCTTTCTTTCTTTCTTTCCTTCTTTCTTTCTTTCTTTCTTTTTTTTAGATTTCATTTATTTATTTGGCAGAGAGAAACACAGCTAGAAAGGGAACACAAGCAGGGGGAGTGAGAGAGGGAAAAGCAGGCTTCCTGCTGAGCAGGGAGCCCTATGCGGGGCTTGATCCTGGAACTCCAGGATCATGACCTGAGCTGAAGGCAGTTGCTTAACCGACTGAGCCACCCAGGCGCCCGCTTTATTTTTCCTGACCATGGCTTTTATCATTATTATTTGTCAATTTGTTTGTTTACCAATATATTTGTTTCTTATTTATTTATTGTCAGGCTCCCCCACTAGAACGGAAACTCCCTGAATGTAGCAGATTGAGCTGCTAGTTACCATGCTATCTTCCTGGTTACCATGCTATCTTCATAGTAACCATGCTATCTTTTTGATATCTTTTTTGAGGAAGTGCTCAAAAATAACCACTGAAGAATGACTACTTTTTCCTCCCCTCCCCAACCCAAAATAAGCAACCTTTTTTGTATCTTCTCTTCAAATCCTCTCATCCTCACAAAGCACTTTTAACCCTTGTATACCACTTCATCTTTATATTACTTTACACAGCCTTATTTTTTTTTAAGATTTACTTATTCATTTGAGAGAAAGACAGAGAAGGGGAGTCAGAGGGCCAGAATCTCAAGAAGACTCCCTGCTGAGCGAGGAGCCCATCATGGGGTTGGATCCCATGACCTTGAGATCATGACCTGAGACAAAATCAAGAGTTGGATGCTCAACCAACTGAGCCATCTAGGCACCGCTACTTTACAAAGCTTTAAGGGAAAAGCCCGGGTGAGAAAAGAAAGGAGTTGACAAAAATTAAAGGGAAAGGAGCAGGTTAACAGGTGAGAAGAGGGGAAAAAAGGAATTTATTTAATTCTCTTTAATGATTGCCTGAATGGCTGTCATCCCAGCAGTGGTTCTTTACATCAGAGAAATAAGCAATATTCACACAGGCTTAGCCCTTTATTTGTGCATGTTTGTAATATGATTTTATATTTTGGTGAGTAGAATGAACATTGTATCTGGGAATGGAACTGAGCAAAGAGGGAAATTGAAGGATAATTGCTAAAATAACACTTGTCTTCATTCTATCTTCCCTGGCTACCTGCTGTTTTAACTGACATGGGGAATTAGCCTGTAATGATTCTGCTATAAGCCCAATGGGGTACTTTTTCAATGTGGAAAGGGCATATTCCAAGAGTAGGTCCTAAATAAAAAAAAATGCTTTCCTGAATTAATCATGTGGGTAGTTTACTTTGAATCCCTGGAATTACTGTTTTTACACTCAAAATGATGCTAATGGTATCAATTACAATCTTTACACATGGCCAGCAACACTTCCCACACCCAGTACACCTCAAGTTTATCCCTTAACTGGTATCTCTCTGTACAAGAATGTGTCATTGTTATAGCTTTGCCTGTTTGGATTCTGAAGTTGGTCGAACTAATAAGTTGGTGTTCAAACAAACAAATCCCAGAAAAGTCATCTAGTCATTATAGCTGCATTGCACGCTTGTCTCCCAACTTATTATAGATTAACAGATATGTGAAAGCATGCTGGCTGAGTTTGGATCTCCACAGTGAAATGTAGGCTATGATATACAACTATACTGGTGGAAATCCAAATATGCTGAAGACCTTAAAATAATCTATAGAAATGGTCATTATTGACTTTAGAAGTGACCTTTCATTGTTCTTAACTGCATGGCAACCAACTCACACCCAGTTTTTTATGACATAGTTCCACATACACACTGATATGGTTAACAGTGATTAGGAATGGTCATTCCCACAACTCACATAGTTTTTAGGAATTCAGGGGAAAGCGACTTGTTCAAAGCCAACTGCTGATAGAACAAGCATTAGAATTGGCATCTAGAGTGTTACTCTTGAATGCATCTGATTCAAGAGCTTATGGTCTTTGACATTGTATGTTGGTTTATTTATGAGGTGTTTTTCTCATCAGTGCTGCAACAAAAACAGAAACTTAATCTTGGTTTATTTACTCAGCCGATTTCATTTAAAATAAAACTTGTGAAATAAAGCCCTTCGAAAAAAGCAGTTCCGCTTTTCGTTTTATCTGCAAAGCACATTGACAGTAACGCATTTGTGTCCATCTCTAGGTGAAGATGCTGCCAACGCCTTCTAAATTTCATTACATTTTCAATCTGCGAGATCTTTCCAGAATTTGGCAAGGAATGTTAACCATAAAAGCTGAGGAGTGTGATTCGATATCTGTTCTCCTGTCGCTTTTCAAACACGAGTGCAACAGAGTAATCGCAGACAGGTGTATATTGCCTCACTTGAGTGTAAATGGACTGTGTAAGGAGTTGACACTGTGAGACTAATTCCTGCATCATCTACTCAGATAATTACTGTCTTCATTTGCTCTGGGGCTTGTGAAGCATTGATGCCACTGCCTACCTGCGGGTCGTCTTAAAAAAATGCTCTGCCAGTCTACTTGAGTATTATTTCCACAGCACATCTTTTTAACTCACCCCATCATCAGAGACTCGATAACATTCAGAGGCAAATTTTAGTTATGCATATTTTCTAAAACGTTTGAGCTCTGCCTAGGTTTTGCTTGGCAAAATCTGGGAACGTAGGTTCAGTCATAGTTCTGAGCCTCAGCTTCCTCCTTTATAAAATATGGATGGTGATGCTGGTCTTACAAAGCTGTAAGGGCTTACCACAACATCGCACACATTTGTAGTATTTCTCAAATGTTGGTCTCCCTCCTTCCGCTCTTCTCCCTCTGATACTGCAGGTCTGAAAAGGACCTTTGTGTACTGCGTGATCACAAAACCAGAAAGTAGATGCTCGCCCACTAGTGAATGTCAGTCTACATTCCTATTGCAGGTTTTAGGGACTTTGACCCCACCTGAGTGACTCATCTGTATTGTTAAAGAAAAAAAATTACTTGTGACCCCTTTTAGAACAGTAAGGCATACAGACTTTATTCAGGACTATTGCAGTGGGTACAGGGACCACTGCGATGGGGTTTTGCAGGAGGGGAGAGAAATTGAGCCCAACTTCAAATACGACAAGGAAGGAGTGGGAATTTATAGCCACGGAGCAGTTTAGGGGAAGTAGGTAGGTGGAAAACTACTGACAGGAAACATCAAGGGTAAGGGAGGGATTCTAACTAAACTGACCTAATAAGATTCTCGCTGAAAACGGGCTGGGGTGAGTAGATACTACCTTGGGATGGGGGACGGAATGAAGAATTTGGTCAGATATTGGAGGATGATCAGACATGGGGGGTGGGAGATTCTGGATTAAACCCACTTGATAGGATTCTTAGTACACTTGGATGATGCAAAGAAGGACACAGGATCCAAAAGTCAAGGCCTAATTGGGAAGAGGATTCAGAGGAGACTAAGGAGAGACTTAGTCAAGGAGAGACTCTTTGCCAGTATTCTCTTTAAGTAATATTCAATGTCACAACTTTCTTGAACGGAGTTACATCCTTGTCTGTTTCCCTGTTCTGAGGAGTCCGAGGTGCAGGATGGGGCCTCAAGAGGTGGAGGGAGGTTGGACATGTTCAATTAGGAAAGATGTCTTCATATTCTACATATTCACTTCTGTATTTTTCTTTCAGATTCATAACTCCTGAAGATGAGCAGTGGTTTAATATTCATCTTGTTCGAGCAGTTGAAGAGAGCATTAACCCAGACGTGGCATCACATATTCTTCCTGAACCGTACTTTGTAGATTTTCTCCGTGAGATGCCTGAACCAACTGGTGACGAGCCTGAAGACGCCACATTTGAAGTGCCCAGAATTTATGAGCTGGTATTTATTTTCACCTTTGAAAAGAGCTTTCCGATCGCTCACCTGACTATATATTTCTCCGCACCCCAGAGCCCTGCCATGGAGTTAGAGCTTCTGCATTGACTCCATGTTGTGATTCATGTCATCGTGCACCAAGTAAAATATTTCAGCATTCTCCCTAAAGTCAGGCATAAGACAAGGATACCTCCTATTATCACTACTATTAAATACAGTTTTGAAAGCCTTCTTTGAAAGGCAATAAAACAAATGACCAAAAAAAAAAAGATAGGAAAAAACAAAAATACTGTGTGTACATGAGATGATTATCTCTTAATATAATAGGAAAGAACTGAACATCTGTTCTAACTACTCACTGTTCAGTAAGATGACCAAGTGTGACAGAAATATAAAACTCAATAACTATCCTCTATACAAAAGACTGGCAAGTTATGGTTGTTGGGTCAGATGCAGCCCTCTGCCTGTGTTTTGTGAGATTTGTCAGCTAAGTAGGGTGTTTGCATTTTTTAAATGAGTGGCAAAAGAATCCAAAGAAGAGTAATATTGTGTGATGTGTGAAAATTATATGTTGTTCAAATTCAGCATTCATAGGCAAAGTTTTATTGGCACACAGCCCTGTGGATTTGTTTTCTTATGGCCCAGGACCACTTCTGCGCTATGGGGGTGGAGTGGAATAGTGACAGGCCACAAAGCTTTAATCCTGCCCTTTACAGAAAAAGTTTGCCAACTCTTGTCAACAATCGTGAGATAGAAACTGTAAAGGAGGGTACTTCATTCAGCAGAAACAAGTATGTAAAACATCCAGGGATAAACATGATAAAACTTTACTTGATTAAATGGCAACACATCATTCTCCCAAAATTAATGTGTAGGTTTCATGAAGTTTGAAACAGGACTCCAGAAGGATTTTCTTTTTCTCAGAGAGAGAGAGAAAGAGAGAGCGTGCACGCACATGCACTCTTTTATGGGGAAGGGAGGAGGGGCAGAAGGAGAGGGAGAGAGACAATCTTTTTTATTATTTTTTTAAGGTTTTATTTACTTATCAGAGAGAGATAGCAAGAGAGAACATGAGCAGTGGGGAGAGAGAGAAACAGGTTTCCCACTGAAGAGGGAGCCTGATGTGGGGCTCCATCCTAGGACCCTGGGATCATGACCTGAGCTGAAGGCAGATGCTTAACCAACTGATTTATCTTAAGCAGGCTCCACTCTCAGCACGGAGCCCAACATGGAGCTCAGTCCCATAATCCTGAGATTATGACCTGAGCCAAACCAAGAATCAGAAGCACAGCTGACTGAACCTCCAGCTTCCCCTCCAAAAGATTTAATGTATTAGAGAGAGAGTGAGAGCCCTAAGGAGGAGCAGAGGGACAAGAGCGAATTCCAAGCAGACCAGTGCTGAGTGCAGAACTGATGTGGGGCTCAGTCCCACAACCCTGAGATCATGACCTGAGCCAAAACCAAGAGTCGATGCCCAAATGACTGCTTCACCCAGGCACCCCCAAAATGGTTTTTTCCCCAAAAATGGTTTTTTAAGCAGGGTCACAAAGTAATTCTGAAGTGCATGTACATCAAAGAATTAAATCGGGAGAAAAAATTTGCCAAACAAATACATGAATATTTACTTCGAAACCATTTGACTGCATCAACAACGTAAAACTTCTGTGTGTATTTTAAAATCCATAAACAATATTAAAAAGCAAATACAAACAGAAATATTTGTTCTATTCCAATCGTAGTTCCCATGGGTGGGAGTTGGCACTGGGTGTTTGAAGGGAAAAGTTCGAGGAATGATTTCATACGGGCAACCCGCTGATGCAGGGAAGTTTTAGGCCTCTGAAAATGGAAATAACTGAAAGTCAACTAATCCATGACAGATTTTTGGAAGACTTTATTTATTTGTTGGAGAGAGAGTGAGTGCAAGCGAGGGCAGGGGCAGGAGGGGAAGGAGAAGGAGGGGAAAGAATCTCAAGCAGACTGTGCTGAGCACAGAGCCTGACGCAGGGCTTGATCTCACAACTGGAGTTCACGACCTGAGCTGAAACCAAGGGTTGGCACTTAACCAACTGAGCCACCCAAGCACCTCTCCATTAGGTCTAAAAAAAAAATTAGACTGTTTCCTTTGCTGTACAGAAGCTTTTTATTTTGATGAAGTCCCAAAAGTTCATTTTCGCTTTTGTCTCCTTTGCCTTTGGAGACATGTCTTGAAAGAAGTTGCTGTGGCCGATGTCAAAGAGGTTACTGCCTATGTTCTCTTCCAGGATTTTGATGGATTCCTGCCTTGCGTTGAGGTCTTTCATCCATTTCGAGTTTGTCTTTGTGTGTGGTGTAAGAGAATGGTCTGGTTTCACTCTTCTATATGTAGCTGTCCAATTTTCCCAGCACCATTTATTAAAGAGATTGTCTTTTTTCCACTGGATATTTTTTCCTGCTTTGTCAAAGATGATTTGACCATAGATTTGTGGGTCCATATCTGGACTCTCTACTCTGTTCCACACAATGGGAGAGGATATTTGCAAATGACACTACAGACAAAGGGCTGATATCCAAGATCTGTAAAGAACTACTCAAATTCAACATCTAAAAAGAAGATGAACACATCAAAAAATGGGCAAGAGACATGAAGAGGCACTTCTCCATAGAAGATATACAAATGGCTAACAGACACATGAAAAAATGTTCAGCGTCACTAGCTATCAGGGAAATTCAAATCAAAACCACACTGAGATAACCACCTTACACCAGTCAGAATGGCCAAAATTAACAAGTCAGGAAACAACAAGTGTTGGAGAGGCTGTGGAGAAAGGGGAACTCTCTTACACTGTTGGTGGGAATGCAAGTTGGTGCAGCCACTTTGGAAAACAGTGTGGAGGTTCTAAAAAATTAAAAATAGAACTACGCTATGACCCTGCAATTGCACTACTGGACATTTACCCCAAAGATACGGATGTAGTGAAAAGAAGGGCCATATGTACCCCAATGTTCATCGCAGCAATGGCCACGATCGCCAAACCGTGGAAAGAGCCAAGATGCCCATCAACAGATGAATGGATAAAGAAGATGTGGTACATATATACAATGGAATACTATGCCTCCATCAGAAAGGATGAATATCCAACTTTTATAGCAACATGGACTGGATTGGAAGAGATTATGCTGAGTGAAATAAGCCAAGTAGAAAAAGTCAATTATCATACGGTTTCACTTACTTGTGGTGCATAAGGGGTAATGTAGAAGACAGTAGGGGAAGGAAAGTAGATGGGAAGTAGGGTAATTCAGGGAGAGAAACGAAACATGAGGGACTTTGGACACAGAAACAAACTGAGGTACTTGGAGGGAGGGGGTGGTGGGATAGGAGAGCCTGGTGGTACTGAGGGCACCTATTGCATGGAGCACTGGGTGAGGGGCATGGGCAATGAATCTTGGAACACTGAAAAAATAAAATAAATTTAAAGTAAAAAAAAAAAGCTAACAAAAAAAATTAGAATTACTTTTGAGAGCTTTTACAATTGCTGCTTTCATAGATTTTGGCTCTTAAATATTTTTCTCTCTCTCTGCACCCACAGGTCCCATCCTTTGACTTTCTGTCTGAAAAACTCCAGTTCTACCAGAGACAGTTCAACGAAATCATTAGAGGAACATCTCTTGATCTAGTGTTTTTTAAAGATGCAATGACTCATCTTATTAAGGTTCTAACTGTTGACTCTTCGCTGATATAAATAGATCATGTAAAAACTGGGTAAATTTCACAGATAGATGTTTTGAGAGAGGAAATTTATAGTTTCAGATAGTGTATAGAAGAACGTCCATAGGTTGGGTCAGTTCACAGTCTCAGAAAACAAAGCGGAATCCACCTACATGAAAGAAAATGCTTTTCAAGGGCAAATTGATGGGTTTTTGTATTCAGAGCTTTTGACATGTCCAGAGTTTTTCCTTTCTGGAAAGTAAGCTAGAGAACCCCGTGAGATACAGTTCTGCCTCAAATTTTATTTTGATATAATGGGAATCCTGTCCCCTTCCCCATGGAGGAAAACTTGATGCCTTTAACAATGTCAGTTTTATGATTGGCTTACAGATTATGGGCCAACTGATGAGGAAAGAGTAAGGCGGTTGCACAGGACTGGCATAAAAATGGAAACCAATTAGAGACAACACCCAAAGGAACTGTTTGCTTGTGTCATGTGTAGATTGAAAAGGAGTTTCTACAGGAAGTCTGAACATGGTGTCAGGAGGTTTGATAAAGAGGCAGCTTGCTCTGTGTTTATTATACTTTGCCTTTCTAAAGTTGGTGAATTTCCAGAACTCCTAGGGCTGTTTCACATCCATCCACTCCACAAGTAACTATTGAGTACTCACTGTGACAAGGTCTTGGGATTGGGACCCCCATATGATAAACATGTTTAAAAATGTAATGATAGGATCAATACATACCACAGTGTTGTTACTGTCTGCCATCTGTCAAACTTCTACTTTATTTATTTATTTTTAATAATTTATTTTATTTTTTCAGTGTTCCAAGATTCATTGTTTATGTACCACACCCAGAGCTCCATGCAATATGTGCCCTCCTTAATACCCATCACCAGGGTCACCCATCCCCCTACCCCCCTCTCCTCCAAAACCCTCAGTTTGTTTCTCAGAGTCCACAGTAGTCTCTCCTGCTTCACCTCTCCCTTGGATTTACCCTCATTCACTTTTCCTTTTCTTCTCCTAATGTCCTCCATGTTACTCCTTATGCTCCACAAGTAAGTGAAACCGTATGATAATTGACTTTCTCTGCTTGGCTTATTTCCCTCAGCATAATCTCCTCCAGTCCTGTCCATGTTGATATAAAAGTTGGGTATTTGTCCTTTCTGATGGAGGCGTAATATTCCATTGTGCACATGGACCACATCTTCTTTATCCATTTGACTGTTGTAAGGCATCACAGGACGGGAAACAACAAGTGTTGGAGAGGATGTAGAGGAAGGGAACCCTCTTACACTGTTGGTGGGAATGCAAGTTGGTGCAGCCGCTTTGGAAAACAGTGTGGAGATGCCTTTAAAAATTAAAGATAGAGCTACCCGATGACCCTGCAATTGCACTACTGTGCCTTTACCCCAAAGATACAGATATAATGAAAAGAAGGGCCATATGTACCCCAACGTTCACAGCAGCAATGGCCACAATTGTCAAACTTCCATTAAAAAAAAAAAAAAGCGCTTTTTAGTGGTGACGATGAACTTGGTGCCCCCTAGGCTTTCTCCTTACTCAGCGGCATTAATGTAGGAGGCAGTCTTTTAGCGATGTCTTCAGTTGGCCTGCATAAGATGTGAACCACAATTGCAGCCATGTCGCTACGGAGGGAACCAGGCATAGAAAGGCAACACAAGACTAGTCTTAGTCTTTCTCTGCAAATGCCTTCCTGCCTGTCTTGTAAGTAGAATTTTGGTACTAAAATTTTTTTTCCATTGGCAGAGATACAATAGAGATTGTATTCACTGTAGAGTTGGCTGTCTGTCTAGATCATTGTGTTAGACTGAATAATAATCAGACAATCCTAAACTCTCTGCAGATTGGCGAGTGTATCTCCATTACACACTGAGTCTGAAAATAATAAAATCACACACACACACACACACACACACACACACACACCCCACGCACAAAGTGTCTTTGAAATAGGAGATAGGAGAGCCAATTTGTTCTCTTTCATGATGGGCAAGGAAAGAATTTGAGTTGACGAAATCGATAGGAGGCATTAATTTAAAAAACTCTGACATATCCCATTAAAGGAAAAAGTCCAAGCATGTGTTCAAAATTTGGACTCATGGAGGGCAAGAAAATGTGAACAGTTGATTTTTATTCTTAATACATACCATTTTATTTCCAAACAGATTTCACGAATAATTCGAACATCCTGTGGAAATGCATTGTTGGTGGGGGTCGGCGGTTCGGGAAAACAAAGTCTTTCGAGATTGGCCTCTTTTATAGCCGGATATCAAATATTCCAAATTACATTAACCAGGTAAGATGAAACAAAATGCAGCAGTACATTTTTCTATAATTAATTTCTCTGAGGTAAAATGTTCACTTAAAAAATATGGCGATTTGGTGTGTTTTTTTGACTTTTTACTTAAGTGTAACTTATTTAAGGAAATGTACACAAATCATGGGTGTCACAAAGTATGCACACCTCAGCTAATGACCTATGGATGAAGAAATAAGGGGCGCCTGGGTGGCTCAGTCATTGAACATCTGCCTGACCTATGGCTCAGGTCATGATCCTAGGGTCCTGGGATCAAGCCCCGCATCGGGCTCCCTGCTTGGCGGGAGGCCTGCTTCTCCCTCTCTCACTCCCCCTGCTTGTGTTCTTTCTCTTGCTATCTCTCTCTGTCAAATAAATAAATAAATAAAATCTTTAAAAGAAAGAAAGAAAGAAAGAAAATAGCACCCCAGAAGTACCCCTCAAGGCCTGTCCTAGTCAGTACCCTCCCAAGGTTAATCATATTCTGACTTATAAACCCACTTAGTTTTACCTATTCTTGAACTTTCTATCCATCAAATGCTATGGGATCTATGCTTTGTGTCCAGTTTCTATTGTTTGTATTACATTTGGGAGTTTCATCCATGATGCTGCATGTTCCCATGGTTTGTTCATTCTTATTTCTGTATAGACTCCACTTTCTCACCTATTACCACAACTTGTTAACGTTGGGCTGTTGTTAAACATTTGTGGGGCTTTTTTGGCAAGTAGATCTGTAATGAATATTCTTGCACATGAATGAGTATACTTCTTGAGATAGAACCGCTGGATGCGGAGTGTATTCAGCTTTAGTCCCTCTGAGGAGTTGTTTTCCCTAGTAGTTCTACCTCCACATCCACCAGCGGTTCCTGATGGTTTCAGGTGCTCCGCATCCTGGTACGTCTTCGGCACTGTGAGTCTTTCTCACTTGAGTGGTCTTGGTGGATATGTAGTACTATGTCCCTGTGGCTTCCATTTCCATTTCCCAGAGCTAATGTTGGGCACATTTTCACCTCTTATTGGCCATTTGGACAGTCTCTTTTGTAAAATATCTGTGTTATGTCCTTTACCTCCTTTTTTTTTTTTTCCAATTAGGGTATGATTCTTCCTCTTACTGACTTTTAGGCGTTCTTTATATGTTTTGGATCCAATCTTGTTGTCAAAGTATTACATATGTCTTCTCCAAGTTCTTGGCTTGCTTTTCACTCCTGGTGGATCTTACCTTTTTTTTTTTTTAAGATTTTGTATTTATTTGATAGAGAGGGAGTGCACGCACACATGTGCATGAGTGGTAGAGGCACAGAAGGAGAGGGAGAAGCAGACCCCCATTGAGCAGGGAGCCCCCACTTGGAACTTGATCCCAGGACCCTGAGATAATGACCTGAGCCAAAAGCGGATGCTTAACTGACTGAGCCACCCATGCGCCCCTCAGTGGATCTTACTTTTATTTTATTTTATTATTATTTTATTTTATGTCTAAACTACATCTTTTATTATGTTAAATTAGACAACTTAAATTACTGATTTTTTTCTTTTTCTTTTAGTGTTCTTTGTATCTGGTAATAAATATTTGTACTCTCCTGTGATTGCCTTCACATTTGCAAATAAAATGTACTCTTTTTACATTTAGAACTATAACCCATCTAGAATTTATTTTCTTATAAAGTCTGAGGTAGTTGTTAAGATTATATTTTTCAATATAGATAGCCAGTCATTCCCAACTCCATTATTGAAAAGGTTATGTTCTTCCTGACACATTACAGTGTCATTTCTTCCCCATCAATCAACTGATCATGTCTGTGACTACAGTGTGTTCCACTGAATTATCTATCTTGGTACTATTATCAACTGTTTTAATTAGTGTAGTTTTAATATACTTTGAACAACTTTGTTGTTCTTCTTCAGAATTGTCTTAATATTTGGCCTTTTGTAGTTCCTTCTAAATTTTAGGTTACTTTTTAAATCTTTTTTTTTTAAATTTTATTTATTTATTTGACAGAAAGAAACACAGCTAGAGAGGGAACACAAGCAGGGGGAGTCTGAGAGGGAGAAGCAAGCGTCCCACCGAGCAGGGAACCCGATGCGGGGCTCGGTCACAGGACTCCGTGATCGTGACCTGAGCCAAAGGCAGATGCTTAACGACTGAGCCACCCAGGTGCCCCTTAGGTTACTTTTTAAATTAGCAACTTATACACACCACTATGATGCCAAATAGATTAAAAAAATTTAACAAGGTACAAATTACAAGAGCAGTTAAAAAAAATAAAGTGTCAAATAGCTAGAGATTAATTAAATCAAATCAGTTGTCAACATTTAAAAATTGGGAGATTTCACATGAAAAGCAGATTTTGGACTTCCCCTGCCACAGTTGGAAGATCTGGCAACACCGTGCCTGCATTCCTAGGTGGCTGGGTCTGAACACCATGCGTCCTTGGATGGGAGATACAGTCCTCCAGTATTTTCTTGTTTTCTGTTTCCTTGGTGCTCTGGCACTGGGGTCTTGCTGACTGGCCCTCCCAGGGCAAGCCAGTTCTTGGCGGTAGCTAATGGCTTATTCCAGCAGTGTGCCTTTCATAGGTAAACCAACCAGTCCAGAGCTCCTACTCTGAACCACCCTGTCTGGCTGGCTTTCTCTGCCAGGAAGCAGTGTTGCTCTGCCCTAACTACCCCAGAGTCAAGGACCAGTAACTAGGGACAGCATCTATGCCCTGGAGTCCACTGAAATGATTCAAACACGCCAGTCCTAAATCTGCTTAACCTGCCTACCTTTGCTTTTCTCATGGAAACCACAGTAAAGCTGTTGTCCATGGTTCCTCTCACTACTTCCATCTACTGACCGACCCTCACGCTTCCCCAGGCAGCCCTATGTGGCATGCCGTATCCCTTCCTGTTTCTCAGGATCTGTGAGTACAAGCTTCTTCCTTCATGACGGTCCTTTCCGTATCTGTGCCTCTTACCATATCTGATGAAAACAAAGTCAGGAAACATTTTAAAACAGCAGCAGAGGTGGGAGTAGAGAGGAGTCAGAGGGGACAGTTTGAAGTAGGACTTTATAGTCCCTAGTATATTGATAGGCCTTAACAACCGATTGGATATGGGGTGAAGAGGAGGAAAGAAGAAAGTCTAGAATGACACACCTCGTGTCTCTAGTGGTTTTTATCACCCTGCACGATAAAAATGCTTGTTCATGCCTCTGTGTCCTTCACTAGGCTGTAAGCAAGCAGAGGGCGGACCACCGTAACCTTTGTTTTATTTACCATTATATCAAGTGGGTACTTTTAACCGACACCATAAAAATATCTGTTGAGCAAATTAACCGTTTTAAGGGGGGGTCAAAGGAGAATTCTGTCCGGTCCAAGCAGGGAGTGAAGTGTTTGAACACACTGTTTCCCGTAGTCCATTAGACTCCTGGGTGTGGAGTTCAGGAGTGCTGGTGCCAGAGATGTCAACAAAGAGGTCTTGGTGGAGATAACACTTTGAGGGTGATGAGGAGGATGAGGAGGATGCGAAGCGAGAAGAAAAGGTGACTGAGCGAAGAATGCTGTGGTCTCCAAACATGGAGGAAGGGGACTTGCTTGCAATGCAGAGTGAGCAGAAGAGGCGAGGCAGAGAGGAGGAAGTCCAGAGTGGTTTCCAGAAACCAAACTACATCTCAGCAAATCATCTTACCAGTTTCTCTTTCTAACCAGCATTCATCCCCCTTGGCAATTATTTTGAAAGGCATGTATATTCTCTTTTCAATGGTGTTCCTTTTGCTCCAGTCTACAAGACATGTTACTGTAGTGCCCCTCAGAAGGGGTAGCTGGTCCTCCTACTTTAAAATAGCTATTTATTCATTCGAGTGCACTTAAGCCAAATTATCTCTAATGCCCGCAGCAGCATTTACAAGCAGATATTATCTTCATTTTGCAGAGGAGGAAACAGAGGCTGAGGAATGTAAAGGAACATTTCCAAAGCTGCAGAACGGGGATTTGAACGCAGGTCCTTCTGGTTCTAATGCCTGTAGTCTTTCCACCAGACCCTGTGGCTTACATGAGACTCCCTGTGACTTGTACCATACAACCTCCTTCAAGTGAAGATGTCTGTGTTGTCAGTTTACTCAGGAGGATTTATACACAACACTTCAGAAAATATCTGCTTTATTTCTGCACATCACCTCATTTCCAGGAGCATGTACATTTAATAGGAAAGGGAGTAAACAGCAAAGAAAAGACTAAGATCTTGTCATATTCGGCAACCACATAATTATAACATTTTAATTATTTACACCACATTGCATAATGCATATTCTTCTGTAGGCTGTCTTTGTGTTTAGCCACTTAATGAGATACACAAATTACCACTATATATAATTTATCACTAATTTTATTTATAATTTATCGCTAATTTTATTTATAATTTATCTTGACTTTCTTACCAATCCAAACTTATCCAAGTTTAGATTAGTTTTAAATATTATACTGATATTCACTTGGAGCAAAATCTGTTGTGGAAGACTGTCAGCTTGCTGAGAATAAAGTTCATTTCTGAAAATCCAATCACTCTTCATGAGTCACTTCTGGTGAATTCCCATTTCTCATTTCTCAAGTTAAATAAAATGTACTTGCTTTGAACAGTAACATGTAATTATTTCACTCTAACCTCTGTGTTTTTTAGTAGGCAAGCTTACTTAGTGTCTCTTGGAGCAGGTGTAGAATATACTCTTACTACCATGGGTTATATTGTCTTTTGAAACAACTTATGACTATGTGTGTATATATTACATATATATATAATTATATATATAATTTTAAATTTCCTACCCTCCTTTTTAGGTCTTATAATGTGAACAATCTAACGGAGGACTTAAAAAGTCTGTACAAAGTTGCTGGTGCTGATGGAAAAGGTATCACCTTCATCTTTACTGACAATGAAATAAAAGATGAGGCATTTCTAGAATATCTTAACAACCTGTTATCTTCAGGGGAGGTAGGTCTCAAAAGGAGAGAAAGCTCATATTTTTAAAAAAATGTAAATTATATTTGAACAGAAAAAGCAGCATCCCTTGACAAGTGAGGCCACTTAACATAGATTTTTCATTTTAGAAAGGATTCACATATAAGACATGTAGTTTTTTTAAATGACCTGTGAAATTTATGCTGCCTACATCCAGATTTTTTGTATGCATTGTTCCATTTTAAATATGATTGCTTACTTATTCCATAAGTCTTCCATTTGATCCTGTAATTTATGTTAGAAGAATCACAATATCTATCTAATAGTCAGGAGTATAAGAGAGATGAAAGAGTTCTGCCAGCTCTAAGTAGATGCTTGTGTCATCTCTTTCGACACTACCTTTGTCAGCCCTCCCAGGATTACTCACACGCTTGGTGCTTCATTAGAAGGGCTCACGAGACTCAGCAGACAGTTGTACTCCTGTCTAAGTTTTATGACAGTGACACAGCAAGGATGCACAGCCAGATCAATGCAGAAAACGACACATCAGGTAGAATCTGGAGAAATCCATGTGCAGGCTTCGTATGTTCTCACCGAAAGGGTCCTACAGAATGTGCTTCCCTCCAGCAGTGAAGCGCAGTCGGCCATATGCTGTTTCCTTTCACGGAAGCCTGTTGGAGATTCGGAGTTCAGCAGTTTTATTAGGGGCTGGTCTGGTTGTCCCTCCCTGCCTAGACACAGCTGCCAAAATTCCAGGCTCTCAGAAGGAAAACAGATGTTCACCATGTATCAGGATGTTTGTATAAAGAGTCCAGGCACAGAAGGACCTTTTTAATTAGTAATAGAGGAGACATTCAAAAACTAAGTTCCCTGAGGATGACCAAGTTCTAGCCCTCCGAGCATATGCTTCTCAAAATCGGGCCCACTGTGTTAATTCTTCCCTGCCCCATGGTGTCTCTCCATGCTGCCTGCTGCCCGAGCTCCTTAACTCCCTCGGAGAGAGGACTTCTGCAAGATGGTGGCATAGGAAAATCCTGAATTCACCTCCTTCCAAGAAAACACCAAATCTACATCTACACGTGGATTATTTCCCCCTGAAAAAGATCTGAAAACTAGATAAGCTGCTTCTCCACAACAGAGGATGATAAGTCCACATCAAGATAGGAAGAGGCAGAGACACAGTCTTTCCAAAGACCTCACCCTCAGCACGGTGACCTACAATGTGGGGGGGGGGGGCTCTCACAAATGTGGGGGAGTGAGTGGTCGGTACCTCATATCAGGCACCCCAACCCCTGGAATATACACCAGAGAGACAAGGTAAGACCAAAACCATAAAACTCCCAAAAGAAAACATAAATGGTGAGCTTCCTGACACTGGTCTTAGCAATGTTTTTATGGATTTGACTCCAAAAGCAAGAGAAACTAACAGAAAAAGAAATGGGACTATATCACACTAAAATGCTTCTGCACAGTGAAGGAAACCATCAACAAAATTAAAAGGCAGCTGACCGAATGGGAGAAGATATTTGCAAGTCAAATAAATGATAAAGGGATTAATAATCAAAATATGTAAAGAACTCCTACTACTCAATAACAACACAACAACAACCCCAAATAATCCTCCAGGCACTGGATCTGAACATATATTTTTCCAAAAAAGATATACAGATGGCTAACAAGCACATGAAAAAAAGCTCAACATCATTAATTGTCAAAGAAATGCAAATCAAAACCACTACAACATAACACCTCATACCTGTCAGAATGGCTGTTATCAAGAAGATAAGAAATAACAAGTTTTAATAAGGATGTGGAGGAAAGGGAACCCCTCTTGAACTGTTGGTGGCAATGCAAACTGATGTGGTCACTTGAAAAACAGTATAAGGGATCCTCAAAAAATTAGAAATAGAACCACAGTGTGATCCAGCAATTCCATTACTAGTTATCTATCTGAAGAAAATGAAAACACTAATTCAAATAGATACATGCACCCTTTGATCACTGTAACAATATTTACAATAGCCAAGGTATGGCAACAACCCAGATATCTGTCAGTGGATAAATGGATAAAGAAGATATGGCATGCATGTATACACACACAGACACACACACAATGGAATACTACTTTGCCCCAACAAAAAATATAATCTTGTCATTCATGAGCACATGGGTAGACCTTGAGGGTAGTAAGCTAAATGAAAGGAGTTAGAGAAAGGCAAATACTGCATGCTTTTATATGAGATATTTTTATGAGATACTTTTTAAAGATGAGATATATAAAAAACAAAACAAGAACCTCTATATCTCCTAGATAGAGAGAATAGATTGGTTGTTGACAGAGGGAAGAGAACTTGCTGGAATGGGAGTGGGGAAGATGAGCAAAGTGTATCAAGAAGTTCAAATTACAAAATAAAGTTATAAAATAAAGAAGTCATGGAGATGTAATATATAGCATGGGGAATGTAGTCAATAATATTGTGTAACTTTATAGGGTGACAGATGGTAACTAGACTTAATATGATGATCATTGCCCAGTATATTCAAATGCTAAATAACTGGAAACTAATATTGTATATCAGTTATACCTGAAAAAAGTACATAAACGTATGTAAAAAAAAAAATGACCTCAGACCCAGAATTGGGACTGTCTATGAATCAGAGAACACAGGGCATCACTGGACATTCTAAAGAGATTATTGGAATGCTAGAGAGATACTTTTTATGGTGATAGCTATTAGGACGAAGGGAAACAAAATATCTTCCTGATTAAACTGCTCAATAAAAGGTTGTGCTCTTGGTCATCTCTGGCAAATGAGGGACTTTGACTATGGAGATGCAGAGAGAAAATATGAAAAAAGTTGACATGTGCGGGGGCAGGGAGGAGGACTAGTCTTTGGTAGTGAATTAGTGTGGGGAACTTGTAAAGTACAAGTCTTGTCTGTTTCTCAAAGATCTCCAATCTGTTTGCACGAGATGAGATGGATGAAATCACCCAAGGTCTGATATCGGTGATGAAAAAGGAGCTGCCTCGCCACCCTCCTACCTTTGATAATCTGTATGAGTACTTCATTTCAAGATCAAGGAAGAACTTGCATGTCGTTCTCTGCTTTTCTCCAGTGAGTTGTTACTTTATATTTACGTGGGGGGAATTATTTATTAAAATGTACTTAATGGTTTACCTTCTCTGATGAGATGATTTGCTCCGAAACTCACATTTGTCACACTGAATTGAAAGTAGCACTTTACTACGACCGCTCCACCGGAGGCAATCTCATACCAAAGTGTAATAATTTAAAATACTCATTTTATTAGAAATTATTGCATAGCCTATGCATTCCATTCGTTGCTTAGGGATATAGATTACTTGCTTAATTGTAAGGGATTTGGTGATATAATCTTGTCCAGCTCTTCCTCTAATATAGACATATCATCTAGAATGTCCCTGATGGAGGTGTGAATATCCCTAGCTCACTGTATTATCCAGGAGAGTAGCTTTTAGATATGTATGGCCATTTAAACTTCGAGTAGTTAAAATGAAGTAAAAATAAACATTCAATCCCTCAACCCCATTAGCTGTATTTCAAGTGCTCAGTAACTATGTGTGGCTTGTGGCCACCATACTGGATAGCACAGATACAGAACATTTCCACAGTCATGGTTGTACCAGGCAGCTCTGTTCGGTGGGTCTCACTAACTTACAAGCCAACCTGCTTAATTTTCAGATAGTCTAATTCCCAGAGAGGTCTTCTATGGGATGAATTGAATTTTGTCTCTCTCTCTTTTTTTCCCCTGTGGTCCTGTCTTGGCTTGTAAAATGAATCTGATCCCTCCCTGCCCCCGTAAAATGAATCCGATCCCTCCCTGCCCCCCATATCTAGCTCCTCGGTTATTTAGAGAAAGTTTTTGCAGATTCCAAAGTTGCTTCCATTGTGGACCACACACCTCCCACCCCTTCTGTTCTTCTCACTTGTCCTCATGTCCGGGCCTTTCACCATCCTGGTCATTTCTCTCTAGAAGAGTCCTAGTTTGCCACTTTCCTCTTAAGGGTAGCTTTTAGAATCCAACCCAATAATGCAGATGTAGTCTTAGGGCAGGGAGGGTGTGGAAATACTACCTCCCTTCATCTGAACATTTCCCTGATATATTAATGCAACACAGATTTTTTTTTTAAATTGTGATATTGCACCATTGGCTCAGCATGCCTAAGCCTCTGTCGAACTGAATTATTATAATTCTTCTGCATGTCTGACACCTTCTGACTTCGCTCTCAACAGGTTGGTGAGAAGTTCCGAGCCCGTTCTTTGAAATTTCCTGGCTTGATATCAGGTTGCACCATGGACTGGTTTAGTCGCTGGCCGAAGGAGGCCTTGATTGCGGTGGCCTCCTATTTCCTTTCAGGCTACAGTGTTGTCTGCTCCAGTGAGACTAAAAGACAAGTTGTAGAAACAATGGGCCTCTTCCATGACATGGTTTCTGAGAGCTGTGAAAATTATTTCCAACGGTGAGTGGCTTTCCCTGAGGTCACAGCTACAGCACCGGGGTTCCCTTCTCAAAGGAATTCTGTCAGCAGCCCAACTGATTGGGTACAGAGTCCCAGCTACACTTAGATTTTTTTTCTGGCTTTGATTTTCTAGTGATTGTGTGTTAAAATCATGATAAATCAATGATACTTCAAAATGAACTAGGGTCCGTACTTAAGTACCAATTTCCCTCCAGGCCTCAAAGGAACAGAAGCTTAATGAATCACTTTATTTCATTTGCTTAAATTTTTTTTGAAAAATGACTTAACTAATTCATGATAAATTATTTGAAATTAGTTTCTTAAGCAAAGGCATTATTTATGTTGATTAAAGAAGTACCCTTTTAAAGTTTCACTATTGCCTTATGGGAAGGGATATTTAGGTTTTGTATTTGCACTTCTTAGTCTTAGCAATGTTTTCACACCAAATAATTTTTTTTCATATTTTTTTTTATTGTTACTTAATTTTTTTCCAGTGTTCCAAGATACATTTCCCACTCCCCACACCCAGTGCTCCATGTAATAGGTGCCCTCAGTACCCACCACTAGGCTCTCCCATACCCCCACCCACCTCCCTCCAAGTCCCTCAGTTTGTTTCTGTGTCCAAAGTCTCTGTTGTATGTGAGGGCTATCTGGCTGCGACATTTGTCACCCCATTGATCGCCAGGGTTGATTCGGCTGATCTGGCTGGCTAGGCGGGTGTCCCTTTCCTCCCTCACCGCTCCTCCATGTGTGTCCCTCCCGAAGCTGCGTGCTTGGTTGAAGAGGACGACCTTCCCCGCTAGAGGAGAGGACAGGTCTTTGGTCAAGGGTATACGAGTAGCTGCGCTCCCCTGCTAGAACCTCCAAACAAGCTCTCAAGGTCCAAAGTCTCTGTTGTTTCGTTTCTCTCCCTGGATTACCCTACTTCCCATTTACTTTCCTTCTCCTACTGTCCTCCAGGTTACCCCTTATGCACCGCAAGTAAGTGAATCCATGTGATACTTGACTTTCTCTACTTGGCTTATTTCACTCAGCATAATCTCTTCCAATCCAGTCCACGTTGCTACAAAAGTTGGATATTCATCCTTTCTGATGGAGGCATAGTATTCCATTGTATATATGTACCACATCTTCTTTATCCATTCATCTGTTGATGGGCATCTTGGCTCTTTCCACAGTTTGGCAATCGTGGCCATTGCTGCGATGAACATTGGGGTATATATGGCCCTTCTTTTCACTACATCTGTATCTTTGGGGTAAATGCCCAGTAGTGCAATTGCAGGGTCATAGGGTAGCTCTATTTTTAATTTTTTTTTTTTTTTTAAATAGTAAAGGAGCTTACAAGTCATTATCTCATTTTATTTATTTTTTTTTTTAAAGATTTTATTTATTTGACAGAGAGAAACACAGCCAGAGAGGGAACACAAGCAGGGGGAGTGAGAGAGGGAGAAGCAGGCTTCCCGCCGAGCAGGGAGCCCGATGTGGGACTCGATCCCGGGTCTCCAGGATCATGACCTGAGCCGAAGGCAGTCGCTTAACCAACTGAGCCACCCAGGCGCCCCA
>PITA01013792.1:0-56053 GCA_004023965.1 Spilogale gracilis | reverse complement strand
TGCCCATCAACAGATGAATGGATAAAGAAGATGTGGTCCATATATACAATGGAATACTATGCCTCCATCAGAAAGGATGAATACCCAACTTTTGTAGCAACATGGACTGGACTGGAAGAGATTATGCTGAGTGAAATAAGCCAAGTAGAGAAAGTCAAGTATCACATGGTTTCACTTACTTGCGGTGCATGAGGGGTAACCTGGAGGACAGTGGGAGAAGAAAAGTAAATGGGAACTAGGGTAATCTAGCGAGGGAAATGAAACAACAGAGATTTTGAACACAGAAACAAACTGAGGGACTTGGAGGGAGGGGGGTGGAGGGATGGGAGAGCCTGGTGGTGGGTACTGGGGACACCTAAAGCGTGGAGCACTGGGTGTGGGGAATGGGGGAATGAATCTTGAAACACTGGAAAAAAAAAATTAGGTAACAATAAAAAAAAAGAAAAAGATACATTAAAAGATATTTTTCTATTCAAAAGAAAATGATATCAGATGGAAACTCAAAACCATAGATAGGAATGAGGAACACCAACAATGGTAAATAAGTAAGTAAATACAAATGACTATGTTTACTTCTCATATTTTACTTAAAAAACATTGACTGTTTCAAGCAAAATGATAACAGTATCAGGAGGAGTTCAAAACATATGCAGATGTAAAAGATATGACAATAATCACATAGAAACTAGGGGACAAGTGAATGAAGTAGACAATGGGAAGTGAGAATCAAGGCATGTCAGGAATGAAGTAAATAATATTAAGGATGCATCTTGTTAATTATAGGAAAGTCACTAAAAACCATTATAAAAAGTTATAGCCATGAAGTTAATAGAAGAAATAAACTGAAACTCTAAAAATACTGAATTAACATGAAAGAAGGCAAGTAAGAAAAGGAAAAAACAAAACATTTAAATATTTAAAAAATAGTAATATGGGGCACCTCGGTGGCTCAGTGGGTTAAAGCCTCTGCCTTCCACTCAGGTCATGATCTCAGGGTCCTGGGATCGAGGCCCGCATGGGGCTCTCTGCTCGGCAGGGAGCCTGCTTCCCCCTCTCTCTCTGCCTGCCTCTGCCCACCTGTGATCTATCTCTGTCAAATAAATACATAAAATCTTAAAAAAAAATAGCAATATGGTAGACTTACATTGAACCAAAACAGTAATTATAGAAGATATAAATGGATTTAAAATCTCAATAAAAGACAGAGATTATCCGAATGAATAGAGCTTGAAATCAAATGAAAAGCTATCTACAAAAGATCCATTTTAAATAAAAAGATTAAGACAGGTTGCACATAAAAGGATGAAGAAGATACACCATGGGAACAGTGAATGCAAGTAAGCTGATAGGGACACATTAATGTTAGACATGTTAACATCAGAAAAATATATATAATACATACACACACAAGAAACAAACAGAGGCTCTTGGTGGGGGATGGGAGAGCCTGGTGGTGGGTACTGAGGGCACATATTGCATGGAACACTGGGTGTGGGGTATAAACAATGAATCTTGGAACACTGAAAAAATAAAATTAAATTAAAAAAAAATTTACCTGAAGGGCAAACAATCATAAATATATATTCACCCAATAACAGAGTACCAAAATTCATGCAGCAAAAACTGACAAAACTGAAGGGAAAAGTAGACAAATCCACAACAAAAGCCGGATATTTTAATTCCACTCACTCTTGTAGTTGTTACAAAAAGCAGATACTAGATGCAAGGAAATAGAATAAACAATGTTATTAAGTAGCTTGATCTAACTGACATTTAAACAATACTTACCCTACAGTTACAGAATGAATACACACATTCTTTCCAAGTGTGTATGCAATATTCACCAAGATAGACTGCATTCTTGGCTATAAAATAAGTCTGAACATTTCAAAGCCTGAATTGGTAATTAATTTAAAAAATTCCATATAGACCGCGAAGAAATCATAGGGATATTACAATATATCTTCAACTATATTTCCAAATATGTTAGTTATAACATATCAAAACTTGATGGACGCAGCTAAAGCAATGTTCACAGGGAAATATACAGCTTTAACAGTCCTATATTACACAAAAAGACTTAGAATCAGTAAACTATGTTCCCCACACTTAAGAAGATAGGGAAAAATATCTGAAACCTAAGTATATAGGCACACACACACACACACACACACACACACAATATATGTAAGAGCAAACATCAATGGAGAAACAAATAATAGAGAAAACTGATTAACGCAAAACATGATTATTTGAGGAGATTAATAAAATTCTCAAAAACCCTTAGCAAGAATGATTATGGATAAAAGAGAGAAGAGCAAGTTATCAATGTCAGGAATGAAATTAGAGATACATATCTAGAGATCCCACAGATATCAAAAGGATAATAGAGAAATAGCATTAACAACTTTATGCTTATGAATTTGACACCTTAGATCAAAGTAACAGATTTCTTGAACAAACATTTTATTTATTTATTTTTTAAAGATTTTATTTATTTGACAGAGAGAAACACAGCCAGAGGGGGAACACAAGCAGGGGGAGTGAGAGAGGGAGAAGCAGGCTTCCCACTGAGCAGGGAGCCCAATGTGGGACTCAATCCCTGGTCTCCGGGGATCATGACCTGAGCCAAAGGCAGTCGCTCAACCAACTGACCACCCAGGTGCCCCTTGAACAAACATTTTATAGAAAATTCTAAAAGCCGCATATCAACTAAAAGGATAGAATTCACAAATTTTTAAAAATTAACTTCCCACAAAGAAAACTGCAGGCTCAGTTTCACTGGTAAACTCTATCAGTCACTGAAGGAAGAATATCAGTATGACACAAACTCTTTCAGAGAATGGGGAAAGAGGGAGTATTTCCCAACTCGTTTGTGCAATTAGCAAAACTCTGTTTTTTAAACCTGACAAAGATATTACAATGAAAAAATTTACATATTGCATGGACAGATATGGAGTGTTCGCTCATTCATTCATGTGAGATGTTTATCATGATATGATGTCAGCATGTATTAAATTGAACCGTGCAAAATTGTTGTATAATATAGCGTAGGTTTAAAAAAAATGCTAAATATCAGCAATTTCACTTGATTAACTTTATATTAGGCACTGAGAATACAGTAATGAACCAAATATAGTTCTTTACCTAGACAGGTTCATAATTTAGAGAGGGTAGACAGACATTTATGTGGATGATTGTAGGAAAATGTGATGAGTGCCTTTTTAATAGGATGAGGCCCTCTCATGGTACTGGGAGAACACAGATGGGAAATTCCTACTTGCTCTGTCTTGATATAAAATATGAGTACGAGTTCAGCAGGAAATCCATGAGGAAGGAAGTTCCACACAGGGGAACAGCAGAAGGTGCAAATACTTACAGCTATACGAAAGAACTGGTCAGGAGAATTTGAAAAGATTGTTATATATAAAAATTAAAAAGCACAATGGAAATGACCTAGGATAGAGATGAGTTCACAACATGTGCAATGAGCATAGTGAAAAATAAACAGGATTGTAACTACACGATTGTCTTCTTTTCTTACATCATTTTCTCCTTCAACATCCTTGCTGCTAATTATTGAAAGATATTTGAAACACTGGGATCATACAGAAGTCCTCTTGTCAAAGTATGTGGAATGCAGGAGAAAGGAACTTTAACTCACAGTAACACATCATTGATTGACCCACTAATATGCACTTGTGAGCCCGCACTGAGGGTCTTTTGGAGAAAACCAGGGTCTCTGGCCAGACCACTACCCTGAGCTCACTGAGCTGCCTAAAGTGTATGCTTTCAGTTACGAACAGAAATCAGATGTCAATACTTTGTTAACCTAAAAGTCCAAGGAGAAAAGTTTTGCTTTATCTACCCCCACTGTGTCCCACTCTGACAGCAGTGACCTCTGAAAGGTCGTACTAAAAGCAGCTGTCTAGAGAACCAGAAGGGGAAGTGCCACTCACTTGGGATTTAAAATGAGAATCAGAAGAAGAAGGAAAAATTAATGCTACAATAATTTTAGTCAATAATGCTAACCTTCTTCCTTACTAGACCATTCACTGACAGCAAGAGCAAAAATAATTGGATTCCTTTCTCTTGTGCACTGTGGTTGTGGCATTTACCAGACAGAAAAATAGTCCAATGAGGTAGGAAAAGGGAGGGGAGCAGTGAGCACAATGTGAGGGACACCTCCACCTCAGCCCCATGATGGGGTGCTGACTTAGGAACCTCCCTGGAACAAAGCAACTACCTTCTAACACCCGTGGTACCCTCACTGTGTGCCCAGAGTTGCACAGAGTTTACCAGGATTATTTAAGTCCATGTGGGCTTATCGTGCTTATTTTTTATGTTCCTTGCTACAGACTGTAAATCTTAACACCATTTTTAATATTATGTTTCTAAATGTTCCCTAGGGTTAATAAGAGACTGGAGCATCCAATAAGCATAATACAGTGATAGCCCATTTATTTAAAATGTCACCTTAAAAAATAAAAACTTTAATTAAAAAAATGCCACCTCCAAGTATCTATTTATGATTTATAGTTAAGTTCTAGAGGAACTGGTATATGAATCGCACATATTCATCCCCATTTAATACACACTGACTCTGAATGGGGCTGGCTGAGAAGCCAGATCTGAAAGTGCTGAGTATTTTACCTGGTAACAGGTACAAACAGGTTTCATTCTCTCCCATTTTCTCAATAGGGCTTCCAAAGACCATTTCTTCATGTAAGCTGCTAGATTTGAACGAAATGAAATCAAGAAATCATGGACACATAATAGCAGCTCAGACCACCAGGAACATTTTGCCCTGGGAATGTTTCTGTTAGGTACTCAGAATATCCACTCCCAGATGTTACCTAAACAGATACAAATATAGAAAGAAAGGAAGGGTTCTAGTAATGGAGATTTTCAAGCACCAGCATGTCTGGACCCAAATCTAAAGAAAGTCTCAAAAATCAATGTTGAATATGGAATCTGTAGTCATACCTTCAGAATGGTGCTCTTGGTACCTCAAATACACGGCACCTAGTGGGAGACGGCGGGAGGGGTCAACTCTCAAATCCTAATGTCTGCCTCTGTAGAGCCAATTGTCTATCTCAAGCCAGGCCAGTTCCTTATCCTCAGTTAGATGGATTTCTTTCTCGTTTATAAAGATGTTCAGAGGGGAAGGAACAAATGCAGGCTGCTTGGGAATTCACTCTGGTATTTATCAATCCTCAGATTGCCTCCTAGAACCTCAACTAATTGTTCCACTGTCAGTATAAGGGTCATTCGGTATGTATCACCTGGCAGAGTTTTAGGTGCCCCCCACCCCCACCAAGAGATATGCATTACCAGCTCCCCACACAAGTTTTAGTAACTTGAAAGAACCCTCAGAATATCAGCTAGTCAATTAAACTGTTCCCGGCTGTAATCTACAGTCATATTCTCTCTAGTTTGCAATGGAGAATGTGGCCATCATTCTCTCAGTCCTACTCAGACATAAAGATTGTCATTAAATTTCTCTTTCTTCTCTTTTCAACATCAAGGAACTTCACTTCTTTTTACCTCTTCTTTGACTTGTTGTTCATAGAATCATAGAATCAGAAGGGACTTAACAATATAATCCAATAGATAATGATTTCCTGTGCTGATCTAGATCCCCTTAGATTTTCTTCCACATTGTCCTAATTCCATGCACATGCAGTTTTCCAGAAGAGCCTGATTATATGCCAGGAAAGTGTGAGGGAGGATAACAGGGTGGGTGTTTGGGTTTAAAGATCTGCCCTGGACATATCAATACCCCTTTCCTTTGGTTATAGTTTCATGCTTTTTTTATATGTCTGTATTTATAGCTGTGCTAGATGTCAGAATAAGGATAGGAACAATTCCTTTGCTGGCTAATTAGAGACCCACATGTTAATGAACTCCCACCACTCTACTGCCTTAGAGTGCTGGCATCCCTACAGGAAATTATTAAGAGCTTTAATCACTCAGAGACGGAAAGGTCAGTGCCCACTATGGGTTCAAATGCAGAGATGGAAGCACAATCACATCTTATTTTAAAAGCATAACAACAACAGCCTAAGAGTTTTAAGAGTCTAACACTTCATCCATACGTGGATGGATTAAAGCATCAGCCTGGTCATTGGACTAAAGGAACATAATCATAGGATAATTAGTTGCTTATTCTCATGTATAATCAGTGATTTGCGATCTTTTCTATAACTTTGTTCATTACTCCAACTTAAATGTAGTGGCTGGCAGCAAAAATATCTGTCCTAGAAGGGATCCTCCCAAATTTTAACCAAAAATTTCTCATTGCAAGATATGTAACAGCTTCCCAGGGCTCTTTTAAGAAAAGATTTTATTTTTATTTATTTCAGTGAGAGAGAGAGAGATATCACAGAGGGAGAGGGAGAAGCAAACTTTTGCTGAGCAGAGAGTCCAACACAGGGCTTCATCCCAGGACCCGGGGATCGTGACCTGAGCCAAAGACAGACACTTCACCGACTGAGCCCCCAGGAGCCCCTGAACAGGGCTCTTTTAATCCAGCCTTCCAGATTCAGATTCTTTTTTTTTTTAAGCTTTTATTTATTTGACAGACAGAAACACAGCCAGACAGGGAACACAAGCAGGGGGAGTGAGAGAGGGAGAAGCAGGCTTCCTGCCGAGCAGGGAGCCCGATGTGGGACTCGATCCCGGGTCTCCGGGATCATGACCTGAGCCGAAGGTGGTCGTTTAACCAACTGAGCCACCCAGACGCCCCCAAATTCAGATTCTTGAGGAGTGAAGAGGATTGGGGAGAAGCATACTCGGATTTAAATCACTCGCCTTGAGCAACCAGGATTGGACTTCCAGAAACCTAGCAAGTCATTACAAACGGCACATCAGTTTTCTCCATTTTACTATTTGTGTCTGACAGGTGAACCTGATCAACAGGAGGCAATAAAAAATAGGCATAATATAACTTCCTGCACCAAATGATCCTGACCCACACCACAGCAGGAAGAAATCCCACCAAAGAACCAGCATTCAGTGGCACTCGGAAAATTCCCATTACAGAAACCAGGGAGGACAAAGTTTTTAAACTAAATTCTGCAAAAAGGATATGAACGGAAAGCTGAGAAAAGACTATTTGAGATAACAATTAGGAGCTTATTGGAAATGTTTTAGAGTACAGTTTCAACAGCATGATGAAGTAGAGAGCCAAATGATCTTCTCCGTTTTCTCTGCCTATTAAAAGTGGGTCCAAGATTTAGAACTCAACTAATATTCCACTTCCAGCTAAATTTAATTGCTCCCTCCTCAGAACTACAATGATCTTGACTATCTTATCACTAATTCATTTCCTACTCTGTTATTACAAAGATTGTGTTATTAGTTCTCTTACTAACTTAAATTTTCCTTGAGGGTAGTAGTCTATTTTCACTAGTATTTTTCTATGTATCCTTAGTACTTAATATAGTGGTTTGCATATAGTATCTGCTCAAAAATATTTGTTGAAAGCAAGAAAGATTAGATCTTCATGGAACTCCTATAATTAAAACTTTGCCCATCTACAATTTAGTAAATGAGACCTCCCTGAAAATACTAATCTATTCTATAATGTAAGATATAAACTCTCAAGTTAATGTAAAATGAAACTTTAATGAAAATCAATGAAATATATTGGTTTCGATTCAGATTTGTTCTTTTTTATAATTTTATTTCTTTTGAATTTAATTTCTGTGTATTTGCTAAGTTTCTCTTTAGATAATCTTATATTTTGATGATATCTTTTATTTTATTTATTTTTTGAAATATTTTATTTATCTATTTGACATAGAGAAAGAGAAGAGAGAGAGAAGAAGCAGGGGGATGCAGCAGGCAGAGGGAGAAGCAGGCTCCCCGCTGAGGAAGGAGTCCAAAGGAAGGCTCGGTCCCAGGATCCTGAGATCATGACCTGAGCTGAAGGCAGACACTCAACTGAGCCACCCAGGCATCCCGATTTCAATGATGTCTTAAGGGAATCTTGGTTCTGGCTTTATATGGTTCAAAGACCATGTCCATCTGTACATTTCTCTAAAATATTAAAAAAAAAAACTATCAAATACCTAGAAACAATGCCTGGAGTATAATAAGGTAACATTTTTGCAGCCCCCCCTTTTTTTTAAGATTCTATTTGTTTATTTGACACAGAGAAACACAGCAAGAGAGGGAACGCAAGCAGATGGAGTGAGAGAGGGAGAAGCAGGCTTTCCCTTGAGGAGGGAGCCTGATGTGGGGTTCGATCCTAGGTCTCTGGGATCATGACCTGAGCCAAAGGAAGATGCTTAATGACTGAGACACACAGGGGCCCTTTGCAGTCCATTTTTAAAGGCGGTAATTAGAACCCTGAACACATCTTTCAGAGAAAGAGCATGAAAACACTTGATTAATTTACCAGGTGAATGCACAAAATCTTCTTTAATTCTGCAGAATGACTGGTCAATGATAGACACTAACCACCTACATGATCACTGTGATGTGTAATGTACACTGAAAACCAACTGTCTTCATCAAAACCCACATCATTAGTACCCTGGTACCCTGGTACTACACTACCTGCAGGGGGATCTTTCATCTCTTCTGTATTCTTATCTTCAATATCACTCTTACTGAATTCTGTCCTAACTGGACAGAAACTCTTTAAAGGTTCACCATGTCAGAGTGGTCAGTATCAAATCTAGACACCTTGCTAAAGAAGCTCTTCATGACAGACTTTTTCTCCAGCTTCATCTCTCTTGTGGACACTTTATTTATTTATTTATTTATTTATTTATTTATTTATTTATTTTACTTTTTAGAGAGATTGAGTGGAGAGAGGCAGAGGGAGAGGAGAGGGAGAATCTTAAGCAGGCTCCATACTCAGTGCAGTGCCCCTCCTGGGACTTGATCCCACTACCAAGGAGTCAGAATCTTAATGAACTGAACCATCGGAGGTCCCATCTGCTGTTGAACCTTTAAAACACTTCCTTCCAGCAATGCCAAGTTATCTCAGTCCACAAACTCTCCATTTTCACCTTCATCTCTGCTGTACCCCTATTGTATTGATCTCCTCCATTCTACATTTCCTTGGCTATTTTAACTGTCTGTCTTCAGCCTCAGTGGTTTTTTTTGTTTTGTTTATTTTTTGTTTTTTAAGATTTTATTTATTTGACAGAGAGAAACACAGCCAGAGAGGGAACACAAGCAGGGGAGCAAGAGAGGGAGAAGCAGGCTTCCCACTGAGCAGGGAGCCTGATGTGGGGCTTGATCCTGGGTCTCTGTGATCATGACCTGAGCCGAAGGCAGTTGCTTAACCAACTGAGCCACCCAGGTGCCACCATTCAGCCTCAGTTTTAAACAGACTCTCTTTCGGGAAGCCAGCTCCTCTCCCTTCTCTGAGATAGGTACTCTTTTAATATGCCCCAATAACAAACACCCTTTCAAAGAACATGTCCACTGTGTTGATGGCAGTCTCCTCCAGAAGCTAGAACTTAAACCTGCCCAAAACATTAAGTTGGTCTTTGTCACACTCGAATTCAAGTCTAGAACAGTTTTGAATGGAAAGTATGTGTTAAATAATAAGTAAATGTTGAATGAATGACAGCAGTCATTTCTAAGTTCACAAGTTCCTTCTTTCCTTGCTTCATTCATTCATTCAAAATATGTTTGAATGCCTACTGTGTACCAACTGATACTAGGCACTGGGATGATACATATTAGGCACAGAGACTGCATTAGATTCATTGCTTACCCTGATGGAGTTTACTGATCTAGGTCACTATAGGAAAATCAAGATTTTGGACTTCAGACTCCAGTGGAATAGAAGATCCTTGTGGTGGCAGCTCCGTAAGAAGCAAGGATTCTTACTGGTGTGATGAGGGAGACCCTAAAGATACTGCCCAATAGTGCACATACACTGTCCATAGCTACTCATAAATATCCTGAACTAAATAGAATATGGCTCTTTTAGAAGTGAAAAAGTTGGGGCATGTGGGTTGGTCAGTTAGGTAAGTGTCTGACTCTTGATTTTAGTTCAGATCAAGATCTCAGGTTTATGAGTTTGAGCCCCATGCCAGGTTCAATGCTGAGCATGGAGCCTGCTTAAGATTCTGTTTCCCCCTCTCCCTCTGCCTTTCCCCAAACTCATGTTCTCCTTCTTTCTAAAAAAAAAAAAAAAAAAAAAGAAAGGAAAAAGAAAGAAAGAAAAAAGAAAAGAAAAAGAAGTGAAAGGTTATATTAAGCAAATTAAGTCAATCACAGAAAGGCAGTTATATGAGCTCACTCTTATATGGAATTTAAGAAACAGAGAATCATGAGAGAAGAGGTAAAAATAAAACAAGACAAAATTAGAGAGGGAGACAAAACATAAGAGACCCTTTAATCATAGGAAACAAACTGAGGGTTGCTGGAGGGGAGGGGGGAGGGGTTCTGGGATAACTGGGTGATGGACATTAAGGAGGGCATGTGAAATAATGAACACAAGACTGACGAATCACTGACCTCTACCTCTGAGACTAATAATTCATTATATGTAAATTAACTGCATTTAAATAAAAATTTAAAAAGTTAAAATAGTAATAATAATAAAGGTTACATTTAATCATTGAGAAGACTTTATTATAAATTTAAAAAACAACTTTCCCCAAAGTGTTCAGTTTCACTTGTTACCTGATTTTAGCGACCTCTATAAAACTCCCTGCTGCAAGTTGAAACCTTTGGCTCAAGCCAGCATGATTGGCCACCTGGGCTGTTAATAGTTTCCCAGCTTGTCCATTGCTTCCAGGTCAACCAAGCTGAATTCATTCTTCATTCTTTTGTGAGTGATATTTTCTAAAACATGTATCAGATTATGTCTTTCCCTTCAATGACCCAGAATTTTCAAGTCTTTCTAAGAGAATATAAAGCTCATCACCTTACTGGTCCAATGAGTATTTGCAGAATCCTATATTACAATTCAGACACCTGGGACTTATGAAGTAAATGAGAATATGAGCGGGAGCTTCACAGACATGTCATGCATCAGAAAAACAATAAAAAAAAAAGGCTAGGTAAGAAGTAAACCCTGAAGTGTTTTAATGATGGCCTTCACTCTTTGGATCAAGTTCAAAGTCTCTAGCAATTAATTTTAGGACCTGACTCATTAGTCCCATTTTAGATTATTTTGCCCCAAATATTTTTTTAAAAGATTTTACATATTTATTTGTCAGAGAGAGACACAGAGAGAGGCAACACAAGCAGGGGGATTGAGAGAGGGAGAAGCAGGCTTCCCACTGAGCCATACGCTGGGCTCAATCTCAGGATCCTGGGATCATGACCTGAGCCAAAGGCAGGCACTTGAGGACTGAGCCATTCATTGCCCCACATATTGTATACTCTTTCATGTCTCTTTAAGATTTCTGTAGGTTGAGAAGTGAAAAGGATGATTAAGAAGAATAAATATACTCTTTCAGGTAGATTGTGAGGAGAGTGAGGGAGAAGATGGTAGCTAATGGAGAACATGAGGCTAAGATTATTTTAAAAACTTATTCTTTATTTTTTTCTTTAAAAATCATATGTTTTGACATAAAGAAGCTAGCTGGGGATGGATATCTAGAAGAGGAAAAGGATATTTGATGGAATAAAAACATGGAGGGGAAAGGAATTGATGCAGAGAGAAGTATATGTCTTACATGTTCTTCTGAGATATACAGAAAGAAGACTAGATGGGCACTGGATGCAAATAAAAGAATGGCAGGAGAAAAAGAGCTGGAGGTAGTTCACCCTGATGGCTTAATTTTCCTCCATAAGAAAGAGCAAGTGAGGTCAGCTGGTGGGGCTTTGAAGGACAGCAAGGAAGGGTGCAATACAGAGAAGAATGAAAAGGTTCTGGACAGCTACACTGTCAAATGAGATGCACTGGGCTAAGGACCCAGAAGGTTTCCAAGCATCATGAAAAAATCCCATTGGGTGGCCTTAATTCCAATTTGCATGGTATTGTGATTCACATGATCATAGAAAAGCAGTCTCTCCTAGGATATCTCTGCTTTAGAACAGGGCTTAGCAAACTATTTATGTAAGAGGCCATATAATAAATCTTTTTTTTTAAAGATTTTATTTATTTGACAGAGAGAAACACAGCCAGAGAGGGAACACAAGTAGGGGGAGTGAGAGAGGGAGAAGCAGGCTTCCCGCCGAGCAGGGAGCCCGATGTGGGACTCAATCCCGGGTCTCCAGGATCATGACCCGAGCCGAAGGCAGTCGCCTAATCAACTGAGCCACCCAGGCGCCCCATATAATAAATCTTTGGGCTTTGTGGGCCATATGGTCTCTGCTGTACATACTCAATCCTGCCAGTTAAAAGCATCCATAGACAATATGTAAATGACAAGCATATACCAATCAAACTTCATTTAAAGATGCTGAAATTTGAATTTCATGTGACTCTCATGTGTTATGAAATATTCTTTTTTTATTTGTTGTCAATCATTTAAAAATGTAAAAACAATTTTTAACTCATGGGTGATAACAAAACCAGAGTGGGCTGTGTTGCAGACCATGGGCCATAGTTTGCTGACCTTTCCCTACAATATCTCAAATGCTCGAAAGTATAAGTTCAAGTAGTCCTACTTTCACTTTGATTTAGTGACTATGAATTCTATTTTCATTCAGTTCTCATGGCTGAACTTTCACAAAAAGACATATGCATTTACCTTCAACGGCAGAACAGATTTCTTGTTTATAACAAGAAGAGATACCAGTACCTGAATGTTTGGGGAGCAAGGCTACTACTCACAGGAGATGAAAAGAACCGAGAATTCCAATGCAAGCTCAAGAGCCTTGAGAGAGTTGTTGGTCTTTTGTGGGGCTGCATTATAACATTTCTATGACCCAGATATAAAACAGATGTGCAGCCTGCATTTTTCTTCATCCTAGGCTAGATTAGAGTCTCCTCTCTGTAGCTATATCACTCTTTTTCAGAATCTATAGGACAAGGGGAGAGAGGTATGGTGAGTCAACAAATAAATGAGGAAGCTCAGTTCTTCACTGATGTCATAAAAATCACAGGTGAGCAGAGCATCAAGAGACTCCATTAAGAGATGCCTAGGATTGGAAACAAAGTTTTGTCTCCTAAAAAGCATTCCTGTGCTTCTGTCCTGTCTCACAAAAGGGAAGAGGACCCTTTAGTTGCCATGCAGACTCACCGAAAACAGGACTAAGTAGCAACAATGGATGTGGGCTCAGGTGGTATTGGATGTGGGTAGCACTTGTAAAGATGATGGATGTTCCCAAATGGTAATTTTCTCTGTGTGGTGGCTGTGATTGATCTGTGGTTTGATGTGATGGCTGAAGCTTTCATATTCAATCTTAAAGAAAGAAATATCCTGTCATCACACAATGGGAGTTTCAGATGACTGGGGTGGGGTAGGGGTGGGATATTGCTTTGCTTCAGAAGATGACTCACTATAAAAGGACAATGTTTCTTTAAAACTCAAATCTACCCAGGCAATGGAGGTCAGTATATATACACTTTTTAATGTAGAGTTACAAACAAATTTGCTTTGCATTTCTATTGACCCTATACTGTAGTCCTAGGTAGGAAACTAAAGAACTTTGGGACACAGGTACTCTTTCCATATCTTCTTTTTTTTTTTTTTTGTCCTTGGAAAATAAAAAAATAGGATTTTTGAAGCAGACAACTAGCCAGGTAGATGATACTAAAGGAAAACAAGGTTTGCTTTTCTAGAAAGATGTTTATGCTATTGCAGAGGTGACCCCATGACAAGGGCAGAGAACATTTCATAATTCCCAAAAATAGAATAATAATGAATTTGGCAGGGGACAACTTAGCTTTACCAAGAGGGCTCTGAATTTAAATTTCAGGGGCAACTGGGGGAGGAGAAATTAGGTAAAACTCTATTTTTAGACAATAGAGAAATCTAACAAAAAAACAAGTGCAATGAAAGAAGTACCTAAGTAATTATCAGGAGAAAATACTGCACAGAAATCTATATATGTATCAACACAAGAAGCACAGTATTTGAAATACACAAAATACAATACACTCTTTAAAGAGGTAAACTAAAGTAAATTAAGTATCAGCAAGACATGATGAATTAGTGACCATAATATAGTCATACAAGTGTGGAACTCATTCTAAAGTAACATCTGATAGAAGAGGAAGTAGAAGGAGGCATTTTGTATTAGAAAGCATTAATCCTGAGAATAGATATGTCATGACTGTTGGAACCCCACTAACAGTGTTGAGCCATGCCAAGAACTAGAAGAAGAGGGCCCAGACCCACTGATAACAGATGGAGCAACTGTGGAAACTCTGAGCCTGGAAACAGAGACCCCTAAAATGAATCTAAAGAATTGCATTGTCTGCAAAACCTTCTGTTTTTTTTTTTGTTTTTTGTGTTTTTTTTTCCTGTCCTCATCCATAGTTCAGTGTATTCTGTTCTGTGCATTGACCTGTTCCTAAACATCCAACTGATAGTTTTTAATATTTTATTTTGTGATCACTTGTTAAACAGCCATCTTCCTAGCTTGGCTGAGTTGCACATCTTCATACTATTTCTTAAAATTATTGTCAAGGACATTTGTAAAAAGTATTCAATAAATTTTTATTAGACAAATGGATAAGGGAAATAAAGGGATCAAGAAATAAAGCCAACTTGGAAATAAGAAAGCATTGATTTGTGCATCAAAATCACATGGAACATAAAACATGGGTAAAATCAAAACAATAAATAAATTTTGGCCCCTTCCTTTGTTGCTAGAGCAGCCCACAGAACGCAATGTAGTGGAAGGGGAATAGGTAAGATAGGACGTGAATTTATACAAGAAATGGATGCATATAGAGAAACGAAGTCACAAATAGTAAGTCACTGGAAAGGTTACCTAATTCAGGAAAATGTAGTTTGTGACCTGGACATTTCACTTTTTATAAGTTTCACATACATGGTTTTGATGAGCAGTCATATTCAAGAATCACTGGATTATATGAATAAAAATGCATAAAAGTTATGTTTTGGGGTACAATAGAATAGTCACAACAGAATAATGTTCTTCTTAATATAATTTTTAAAGCTATATAAATTACATAAATAACATTTTTAAAGGTAACCAGAGGGCTGCAGGCAGAAAGATAAATAAATTCAGTTCCAGAGCGGGAAGAACCATTCAGGGGTCATCATCTTCTTTTCCCTCATCACCCCACTTGAAACTTGAGCTAGGAACAGGGCTCCGTTCAGGTAGAACAAGTCCACAAAAAAATGGAAAAGGAAGCAAGGGAGGAATAAAAGGAAAAAAGAAAAAATGAAAAGCAACAAAGATTTTACCAGTAGTGTGGGGCCAGATGACAAACTGCAATTTTCAGTCTCCTCGACTGCATGGTAGTTTCCACTATGAGTTCTCTTCTGTGTCCTAGGTCTGCACAGAAAGCTGGGGAGTTAGTCAAAAAATTATTCAAGGCCAAGTGAAATTAGGTGCAGTCTTGTGTGTTTATGAAGAAAAGATATCTGTCAAAGTCTTTGATTCATATTATAGATTTTAACTTTCTATTGCAATTTTCTATTTTGTCTACTTCTTTATTTCATAATGTGATGGTTAACTGTATGTGTCAACTTATCTTAAGGGCCATTCTACCCAGATATTTGGCCAAACTTTCTAGATGTTTCTGTGAAGATGTTTTTATTTGGACAAGATTAACACACAAATTAATGGACTCCGAGTAGAGCTGCCTGCCCTCCATTATGTAGGTGGGTCTCATCTAATTAGGTGAAGGCCTAAGTGGAATAAAAAACTCATCTCCTCTAAGCAACAAGGAATTTTGCATTTCAGTTGCAACCCTGGATATCCAGTCTGCCAGTCCACCCTACAGATTTTGAACTAGCCAGCTTCCAAAATCATGCAAGTCAATGTTTTTAAATATCTTTCTACACACACACACACACACACACACACACACACACACATGCACACCATATTGTTTCTCTTTTTTCTGTAGAGCATTGACATATTAATGATGTCGTCTTATGACGTATTAATGATAGCTATTTTAAAGTTTTTGTCTAAGACTAAACTCAATATAGAAGTCATACACAAACCTATTTCTATTATCTTTTCTCTTTTGATTACCAGACCTATGTTCTTTCATTCATCTAGTATTTTTTTAAATGCCAGATCTTTTGTGCATAAGAGAGGGAATAGGAAACTTCTCTGGGTAAAAATAACAACCGTAGCCTCTACCTTCAGGTGCCATGTCTGATATTCATTGCAAAATCACTAGAGGGAAGAAAGTATGACTGCTAATTAGGAAGGAAAAAAAGAAGACATACAGGCAGACCTATGGATGATACTTACACTGGAGCTAACAAAAACTTTCAATAACTAAGATTAGCAAAGGAAAATAGAGCTAAAAATGGATGAAATAAATGGAACAATTAGGAATTTTAACGAAATGTTTTAAACTTTTTAAAAGAAAAGAATGGCATGTAAATTCTAGAACTAAAAGACACATTATCTAAAATCATTATTATAAGAGATGGAGTTAATAGTGGTCGGACAAGGAATTAGTTACCTGGAAGATAGGCCAATAGAAAATAACCATAGTGAAGAACCAATAAGGAAGAGCAGCATTTAATAATATGCTACCATTCAGGCATTAAGGGGAAAGATGTGTAATTTTTTCTACAACTAAAATATCTCTGGAAACATATACTAGACCAAAAACTGGTGATATAGAATGTGTCCATGAACTGGACAGTGAAAAGTCTTTTCACTATTTTCACTGTGTTCCTTTTGAATTTTTACTCTATTACCTACTGAAGGAAACTGAAAAAAAAATAAATTAAAGAAAAAGGTGCATTGTGCCTTTTTAGAGAAGGAAAGGGCCCTTATAGGAGTTAAGGAGAGTGGTGCAATGAAAATGTTAGGAGAGAAAACAAAAGAGAAGTGATAGCTTTATGGATGGAGACTAATGTCACCACATTGGCACAGGATGTGTATAATATTTTGCTAAACAAATTGGCAAACTGGCACTGGTTCACTCGTTCATCCATTAATTCAGTGAATTTACTAGGAGCTTATAATGTGTCAGGCATTAGGCAGCATTAAAAAGGCAAGGGTGAAAAGACAAGCAGGTTCCTGACCTTAAGTGAGGAAACCAGCATTAAAAAAAGGAAGTATAAGCATGACAGGTATTTAAAGAGAGATAGAGAAATGTACAATGCAGTGATAAAAACAGAAAAGACATTTAAAGCATCACTATATGAAAATAAGTCCATAGGATACATTTTTGATTAACCTTGAAAACAATTTTGTCTCTTAGAAGAAAGGGAAGGTAATGAGAAAGTGGCATTCAAACAAAATGAAAGTATTATGTGATTTAGAGAACAGTAAGCTATAAGAACAGATTTGCCACTCTACTTCTATATGATATCCCCAGAACAATGAGACAGTGGTAAGTATAAAATCAATATTTACAGAATAATCAATAGAAAAGCCTTAAAATATGCATTGCAAAAAACAGCCCTGCAATTTCATTACAAATGCACATTTCAGCTATTTATGTATTGAGCAGGCTTGTGAACATGGGAAATGTGATTTGACGTTAGTTATAAGGATGTTTCTTGTTGTTTATAGTGGTAAAAATTATGCAGGAATTAATTACATGAAATATAGGATAGACATATAGAGAACTACTATGCAACCACTGCAAATCATATGGTAGAAGAATATTTCAATGACACAAAAATATACATATTCTATAAAGTGAGAAAGTGGGTTGCAAAGAGTTCTATACTCCTATTTTTGTTGCAAAGACACAACGTATGCCATAATGACACCAGTTTTTGTTCCAGCTGTAGGATGAGAGAGTTTTACTTTTCTTCTATTGTCTATATTTTCCTCAAGAAATATAGTAAGAGAGGGGCACCTGGGTGGCTCAGTTGGTTAGGCGACTGCCTTCTGCTCAGGTCATGATATTGGAGACCCAGGATCGAGCCCCACATCGGGCTCCCTGCTCAACGGGAAGCCTGCTTCTCCCTCTCTCACTCCCCCTGCTTGTGTTCCCTCTCTGGCTGTGTTTCTGTCAAATAAATAAAATCTTAAAAAAAAAAAGAAATATAGTAAGAGACATAATCAGTATAATATTTTAAGCATATTTTTTATTTCCAAATAATCAATCGAGAAGTTCACATAACAAAGCATGTTTGTAACTGGGGCTGCTATGCTATTTCATAATTGTCTGAAGGAACAACATTATCAAGCTTTTTTTAACGATGCATGATGACCCAAATCTTCAGAGTCTGGAGGTTGTTCTGAATGCGCATTCTGCTCCTCTTATTCTAGTATCTTCCCTGTCTGCAATTCCGCCCTCCCATCTCTGGAAACTTTAGAAGGTCTTACACATAGCCTGAACACAGTAAGATCTGAATGAATGAAATAATGAATAGAGGAATCAAAGAAAGAAAGAACTAAAGAAAATGACGTGTGTCTGCCATCTTGATTTCTTAGGGGCCAATAATAGGCAAAACCACTAAACTCTAGATGGTAAGGAACCTACTTTCACATGCAGGTCCTGATAGCCTTATTACTGCGAGTTCTTACTATCCACCTTGCCATCATTCTGCAAACCACAAAAGTAGAAAAAGAAGCAAAGCATTTCTCATTCCACACATTAATGTTTGAGGTTGAATTAATTAGGTCACCCAACGTCTTACAGACATCTAGAGAGCTATTCAAGCTCCCACCTCAAGGAAGCAAAAGAAATAGATAGATGATGAATAGAGAGATAGAGAGATGATAATAGAGAGAGTCTGTTTTGAAAACATATTGTCCCATGCTAGACCCTCCTCGGCCCTACCCTGACTCATTGAGAAGACATGTACCACCAGAAATCAGGGAGTTTAATAGGCGATGGTGGGGAGAGGGGTTGGGCGTTGAGGGTTGAGGGCAAGGTTTTCAGAAACTATACACATTGAAAGAGTTACAGTTGTATCCTAGGCACTTTGGTGACAGGAAGATATGCTGGCAAAGGGATAATTAAAGCTTTCCCAAAATTGTAAAGAGATCATTTTTAGCCTGCCCTTGACTTACCAGGACATTCACGTCCGTGGCTAGTGTTTTCTCTTCCCTTACCTCCTCCCGACTTTGTCCTTCCAAGGGAGACCTATTACAGATCCCTAGCATTTTTGTTCAGCCCAGTCATTTTAGGCTTCTGGACCCAACATCATTAAATGCTGAACAAAACCCCTACACTTATCGAATCCATCTAACTGCACATCCCTTCAACGTGTTATAAACAATGAGTCCCTGGGCTGGGACGTCCAGCTGCCCAGGTGGGAAGCAGGGTTCAAGCTGCTGGCTTGGAATGCTGTTTTGCTCAAGCTGACATGCAGCTGTATCAGGGTCACAGGTACTTCTTCAGATGCACTTTTCAGTCCACCCCTCGTGTTCAAATGATTTCCAGTAGTATCTGCACCATTAGCATAACACATGCAAGATAAGCTGAGCTTCAGCTTGCTGAGACAGCATGGGGCTGGCAATGTCCCCAGAGTTGTTTCTCTCTCATCCAGACATCCCTGAGGCACCAGGCAAGACAGAGTACAGATCCCTTGGGACAAGCTACAGCTCTCCCTCCATGTCAGTCCGATGAAAACACCCATCCCCAGCTGCCTCGGGAAGGAGGGGTAGGAGAGCAGGGCAACCCACTCTGGAAGATGACCCGCTCTCATGTGCTAGACAGAGCAAGAACTTTGGACAGCTATAGGCAAGAGGAACAGCCCATTTAATGTGCTCTGATTCCCTCCTGTAAAGAAGGGAAAATTATCTGCTTGCCTCAAATATCTTCATTAAAAATGCATTTAAGCTGTGAAGCTCTACGAAGGAGAGACCTGTAATACATGAAAGATTAGCCCCAGATTGCTGATTGGGCTATTTTACATCATTATGGTAATTAAGCTAGCAAGCCTGTTGTGCTGACTTCAACACTTTCCTCCATTTGCCTTTGTCTCCAATTCAAGGTATTTTCCCCCTCTCTTCCCATCTCCCAGCCTTCTTCCTTTCTTCCCCTCCCACCCTGCCCCGCCAAACTACTCCTCAGAGCCTTGGTTGGTCCTGTCTCATGCATATGCCTCTGACTTCATTCTGATTCCACCTCCCATGGTTTCTCTGCCAACTCTGTCCTGACTGTGCAGAGAAAAGGGAAGAAATTAATGGTAATTACAAGGTGTGAGTGGATAGTCCAGCTTTCTGACGGCCAGTGAAACCAAATACAAATGGACCATAATCAGCCAGTTATTAAAATGTAGAGTAAACAAATGGAGACCTGCCTCTGATTCACCTTTCCTTGCTTACCTTCTCTCCTCAGGCCAGCAAGTCTGGCTCAGGGTGTGATTGCGGACCCCATGATAGTATTTTGTGTAACTCCTTGGGATTCCGTTGCAGCAAACTCTACACAGATGGTATGCACAGCCACCTTGTCCCTTGTGGGAGACGGGGAGGGCCTGCTCAAAGCTGCACAGCAGCTGAGGAAGCTCAGCCCTCCACCACCTCAGGGGTGGCTCCCTCCCCTGCCCCTGCCGCTGCCTGCCAGCATCATTGCTACTTCCACATTTCCCTACCGGACAGAGCTGTTCCAGATTTCTTCCTAACTTTTCTAAACCGTGGACCACTCTCAGCAGTGGATATAAAACCTTGCTTTCAGAGACGCCAGGCAGATCTGGAACATTCCCCTGAGGAAGCCAGGGTCTCTGAGGGGTGAATGGATTACAAGGGGCGGTAAGAGGAGGGCTTTCCAGCTGCTGCCACTGAGAGGAGAGCATGTGTGTGCCTGTGCGTGCTCTCCTGTGCAAAAGCAGTCAGCCTGCCCCTTTTCCTGGGGACCTGAGTCCCAGAGCCCAGGTAGCCGAATGAAGCCCACAAAACCCCAAAGCAAGCCCTTCACCTTCCCTAATAATACCTTCACCATGCAGTCGAGATTTTTACTAATCGCAAAGTACCATATATATGTTCCCACCACACACATGCAGGCCGTGACTTAGAACAGCCCCGCTGTGCTCCCAGGAGTCAGCTCAGCATGGAGGCATGAGGTCACTGCTTGGCCCTTAGGTAGACTGCTTCTACCCTGCCTGTCTGCAAGCTCGTAGCTGAACCTTCTGCAGCTCACTTCACTTCTCCAAGCCTCAATTACCTCATTTGTAAATGAAGACTCTAATAGCATCCGGCTCATGAAGTTGAAAGGATTAAATGAAATAATGCATGCCAAGTGCACTTAATGAATATTCATCATTATTAGACTACAATGTATGTAAATTGTCAGTTTTTAATTTCTAAATGTATTTCTCCATAGACTATATGCTTTGCTAATTATCTCAAGAGAATGCTGCATCTTACCCTCATGACGTGAGCGGGCTCCCACCTCTGCCAGGCCTTACGGATCTGCTTCTCTGATGTGCCTGCTCCTTTGTAAACCCTGTCCCCACACCACATTTACCTCTGGGTTCCTCAACCCTCTCACCACCACACATCCTGCCATCCCTTCCTTCCCATCAGAACCTCACCTCATAGACGAGTAAGAGCACAGATGCACTCACATGGAGACCAACTCTTCTCCCGGTCAGCACATTTGTGAAACTACGGCCATCTGTCCACACAGTCTTCCTCCCACTTGTTAATGAGATGATACATCCAAGCCACTCTCAGGGACCAACACCTTTCCCCATGCCCTAGGTTCCAACCCTGCTGCCTGACTGCTCAAGGGATTCACGAGTGTGCCCAGGGCCTCTCTTCTAAGTCATCAACATATGCTTGCTTTCCTTCTGAATCATTCCCATCAACATCAAAACATTATCTGGAACATCTCACCTTGAAAACAACCAACAAAACAAACAGATGCTTTTTCCTTTAACTCAGAGGTCTCTCCCTTACCACCTCTTTCCTTTGTCCTGCCACAAAACATCACAGGAGGATTTTATGCACTCATGTCTCCACTTACTCCCAATGCATTTGCTCTTGAATACACCCCCTCTGCCTTTCATCTCTACCACTCCACTGGAATAGCTCCTTGAGATCACCAACTACCTCCATGTTGTTGAAAGCATTTGTTTCATGATGGGGTAGCATTCCACATAGATGACCGCTCTCTTCTTAAAAACGAAACAAAACAAAACAAAACCCACATGTTACCTATGACACACACTCCCTTCTACCTGCCTACCTGTCCTACTCTCTGTCCTTTCCTACCCCTCCCCTCTGTTGGACAGCTCATCTTTTTTTTTTTTTTTTTTTTAAGATTTTATTTATTTGACAGAGAGAAACACAGCCAGAGAGAGGGAACACAAGCAGGGGGAGTGAGAGAGGGAGAAGCAGGCTTCCTGCCGAGCAGGGAGCCCGATGTGGGACTCAATCCCGGGTCTCCGGGACCATGACCTGAGCTGAAGGCAGTCGCTTAACCAACTGAGCCACCCAGGCGCCCCTGGACAGCTCATCTTTGATGCGTCTGAGGATTAAGCTCTTCTCTGCCTACATCCTTCCCTCACTGCTCTTGTCAGTACTAGTAGCAAAAATTCTGAGTGCTGGAGGCCCCCCAGTTTAATTCTCAGTCCTCAGGGCTTACCACTTACTGGATCTTCCCCTCTGAATGTCTTATACGAATCGCCACTTTTACCTAAAGTCTGTTTTCTGCATCATCACCCACCCCTCGCCAGAAATAACTAGTACTTGTTTGGCTTTCCTTCCCTCACCAAACACAATGACCATCCGTGTAACTGTTCCAAATAAAAACCTAATCTTCGCCTGGTTTCTCTCTTCCCTTTCATTTCACCCATGCACCTGCTGCCTCTGTCCACTCCAGCTCCAACACGGATCTAGAATCAGCCCACCTTTCTTGACCCCCTGCTGCTTTCCCAGGACACTCCAACCTCAGTTCTCACTGGGGGCCACTGCTTCACCACCTCCATATACAATCCCTGCTCAGCTGCGACTTTCTCAAATGGGAAACCAGAGAGCACTTGGCTCCAAAGAGTCCTCCAATGGCCATAAACCTCAACTATAAAGAAAAGGAGCACCCCTTACCAAGCCTCCCTTTTGTACCACTTTACCCAATTCACTGTGCTCCCGTCGTACTGGCCTTTAGTCAATTCCACCTGCTTAAAGACAGCACCTTCTCCTCCCGGTGTCTACAAGACTCTCTCTGTAGATCTTTGCTTAGGAAGATGCTTCTCTCTCTTGGGTCTTTGATGAGAGAGTGCTCCTCTGATACATAATCTAAAGTCGCAATTCATCTTACCTCCATGAGCCTCTACCACATTGCTACTTTTTTTTCCATTTTTCACTGCCCTTATCATTATTTGATACAACCTCTTAAACTATGTATACACTTGGTTATTACATGTCTCCCCTTGTTGTGCCATGAGCCCCATGACAGGAGTCACTCGCCTGTACCATCTCCATATCCCCAGAACTTTTAAAAGTACCTAATGTGTAGTCTAATTTAAAACATATTGATTTCTTGAATGAATGGATCCCTTTGAGTCTGAATTTATGACTATAGATGGGTCTCTAGATACCCCGTAATCTAAGGCTCCCCAGATCCTAAGCCTCTCTTCTGCTACCCTCCAAAGACTTCAGAATCACCTCTTCCACCTCTCAGCATGACCAACACATGTCTGGATTCAAACCTCACCCGCTCCATATGACAGGTTTCCTTGGACAAGTATTTAAGCCCAATCAAGCCTCTGCTTTCTCAATGATAAATGAGATAATACCTACTTGGAAAAACTATAGAATATAGAGTGACCAGACCTGGAACATAATAGGCTTTCAATAAAAAAATAGTTCCTTCTTTCCTCAGTGTAGATGATTTCAGCTGGCCATCTGAAAAGGGGGTGTTAAAAAAAAACTCTAATTACAGATTTACACCAATGTGTGAATGACTCGTAGCCCTTCAGCTATCTCAGAGGAAGCGTATTAACCTAAATGTATTACTAATTGGTAGAATTTCTATTGGTTTAACAGAGTGAAGGGAAAATTTAAAAAGGTTCAGACAGAGAAGGGAATATTTCTCCAGGCTAGGACGCTGGGCCAGAGTAAAGGAGTGCGCCTCTGGGCCAGTGGGGTCACCTCACATTAATTGCTCCTGTTCTTCTTGTTGTTGGGGTTAATTTTGTCCCTCTTTGTCCGTATCTGACCCCATTATCTTCTGACCCAGTCAGGCTTTTTTGTTTGTACTTTATTTTTAGTGTATTTTTTCATCCTCTCTTCAGAAGGGTGTTTTCCACAAATACCCAGGTCTAGAGACCCTGGTGTCTGTTTGTGGGCAGATCTCACAGCCCATGAACCCTGGGTGTCTCAGGGAACGGTACGAGAGTGTAGAGTTTATAGACAGGTAATTGGCTTCACAGGTGTGCTTTCAGCAGTGCTTGTCCATACTTCACTAGGCAGCTTGTCTGTCACCCACTTAGCCAACCATCTGAAATTTCAATACAAGACGAGCTCTTTTGGGCCTGAAGTCATGAAAAATGCATTTGAAGGAACTGGTTTTTGATGGCAATTGTCATTAACAACTTTATTTTCAATCACATGTCACATGGCATTTCATGCCAGGAAGGGTTACTTATCTTCTGAGCTCCCAGTCTGCTGGGAGGAGCGGGACGGTGGCAGTTTCCTTTGAACACCAGTAGTGAGAGAGCGCCCAGTGAATGGCAATGGCAAAGTTGGGGGGAGAACCCAAAAGGCATCCGTGTCTGCTCTTACAGACACATCCAACAGTCATGTTATCTGTCCTCTTCCCTTTCCATCTGTGCCAAGATTACTCCGGACAGCAGAAGAGCCTGGTTTCCATAAAGCATGACCCAGAGCACATCCCCAAATGGCCTCTGTTGTTTTCATGATCAACTGCCCCCTTGTCTGTTAAGAAAATATTTCCCTTAACTTACCTCTTTATTATTATTTCCACAGACTTTCTCTTTTTCAGTCCTGGTTTTTATGAGTCTTGGTAATAGATAAGAAAATATGTAGCCATAGGGAAGGTGGTATTTATGTTACTCTTTCTCTGATAAGAAGTAAGGTGGCATGAGATTCTCTTGTATGAACACACACAAAGAGGAGCTGTCTGAATATTTTTAGTGACAATGAATAGGCTTGACTAAGAATCTCCACTCTTGAAGCCTGAGCTCCTGAAAGCCAGAAAGGTGAAAAAAACAGAGGCACTAAACAAAGAAAAAAGAATAAGAGGGCTGCAAGTCTCCAAATAGCCATGCATTCAGCATCAGATTCCTCCGAACACTTTGTAACTGAATTTAAAATAAAAAAGTTTTCTTGTTCCTCTTTTATGAACAGAAAATTATGTTTTTTATGAACAGAAAATTTGTTTCTGTTTTATGAACAGAATATTACTTTTTAAAATTCTATGGCCCATCAAGAGAATGAGAAGAAAGCCACCAACTAGCAGAAAACATTTGCAAAAGACATGTCTGAAAAAGGGTTGCTTTCCAAAGTATACAGAGAATTTTAAAACTCGACAATAAGAGGCGCCTGGGGGACTCAGTCAGTTAAGCATCTGCTTTCAGTTCAAATTGTGATGGTCCTGGGATCGAGTCCCACATTGGCTCCTTGCTTGGTGAGGGACCTGCTTCTCTCTCAGCCTGCTGCTCCCCCATTTGTGTGCTTTCTTTCTCTGACAAATAGATAAATAAATAAATCTTAGACAAACAAAAAACTCGACAATAAAAAATGAGCAACCCAATTTTAAAAATGGACAAAAGATGAGACATCCCACTAAAGATGATCTAGAGATGGCAATTAAGACTCTGAGATGCTCACCACCTCTTCTCATGAGAACAATGAGATAATACTGCACATCGCTCAGAATGGCTAAAATCCAGAACCCTGACAACAGCACATACTAACGAGGCTATGCAACAACCGGAACCATTACTCATTGCTGGTGGAAATGCAAAATGACACAGCCGCTCTGGAAGGCAGTTTGGCAGTCTCTTACAAAACTAAGCTTACTCTTACTAAATGATTCAGTAATCACACTCCCTGGGATTTACCCAAATGAGCTGAAAAATTATGTTCACACAAAAACCTGCCCACAAATATTTACAGCAGCTTTATTCAAAATTGCCAAAACTGGAAGGCAATCAAATGTTCTTCAGTAAGTGAATGGGTAAATAAACTGGTATATCCACAAAATGGAATATTATTCAGTGCTAAAAAGAAATGAGCTATGAAGCCTCAGCTGAACAGGCTTCGTAGTATACAGTTTCAACTATAAGACATTCAGGGATAGAAAAACTAAGGATACAATAAGAATATCAGTGGTGCTAGTGAGGAAGGGATGAATAGGTAGAACACAAAGGATTTTTAGAACAATGAAATGATTCTACAATTCTGTATGATGCTATAATAGTGACTACATGTCATTATGCATTTGTTAAAACCCACGGAATGTACAACACACAGAGCAAACCCTAGTATAAACTCTGAACTTTGGTTGATGATGATGTGTTGGTGTTGATTCATAGAGTATAGCCAATGGACTGGTGACTGTGTGTGGGGAAGGAGGGAGAATGTGGAAACTCTCTGTACCCGACCCTTAATTTTTCTATGAACATAAAGGTGCTCTAAAGTGAAAATCTATTAACAAAAAAAGTTCCAGGAACAAGAAAAGAAAATCATCCTACCGTTAACCAATAGAAAGAAAAAGTATTTTTTTTTTTTTATTGTTTCCTAGTTTTGTCCTCACGCCATGTACAAATGGCAAACTTTTGGACATCACATCTTAGCTGGGAAAACTGTTTTGGGGCGCCTAGGTGGCTCGGTGGGTTTAAGCCTCTGCCTTCGGCTCAGGTCATGATCTCAGGGTCCTGGGATCAAGGCCCGCATCGGGCTCTCTGCTCAGCAGGGAGCCTGCTTCCCCCTCTGTCCTGCATGCCTCTCTGCCTGCTTGTGATCTCACTCTCTCTCTCTCTCTGTCAAATAAATAAATAATTTAAAAGAAAGAAAGAAAGAAAGAAAGAAAGGAAGGAAGGAAGGAAGGAAGGAAGGAAGGAAGGAAGAAAGGAAGGAAAACGGTTTGCCCCAAGGAAAACTACATTTGGCCATTTGTTATTTATCAATCATAGAGTGCGCAGTGAATTTCCTAACAAATGAGTAAGTAGGCAGGTGGTGGCAGGCGGGAAACTAGATTTCAGTGGATGACCATGTGCTGGACAGTGGGCCAGATATCAGACCAACTAGGTCTCCTTGTCCCCATAAAGCAACCCTTTGAAGAGTACTCTTCTTTGGGGGGGCAGGGCAGGGAGCTTAAGTAACTTTTCTGGTAGCACAGTGAGGAACTGGAATGACTGACATATAAAAACCCAGATTACTCCAACTTTAGAATTCACCTCCTTTCATCTGAAAATTTTAGTTAGAATATTATTTGCTCCAGTTTTAGAAGAATCAGGTCAAGCTATGCCTGTTCCTGCTAACCTAAGTATAATCTGGCATTTGAAGAGGAGCCAAATTAGCCCCAAGTGATTATAGTGAATGGATTCAAATGGAAATTTGATTTAAAAATAATAGCAGCTCGGAAATACTGGGTTCTTGCCTCATGCTAACTGCCTCAGATGGATGAAGTCATTTAATCCTCACGGAGGTAGATAATATGACTCAGTTTGGCAGGTAAGGAAACTGAAGCAAAGAAAGGATGACTTACCAAAGGCAATCTATCTAGTAAGGGCCAGATATTGCAAAATATGGTGATATAGTATAAATAATATATTAAAGTTCAGTGACGCCAGATGGGCTGTTATGACAAATAAATGAATGAGTAAATATTAATGAGTCAGTAAATGAATGGAAAAAAGCGTAAGCCTGGAAACGTCTAAAATAGGTACACTGTGCAGATAGCATTTGAGAAAGGTGCCTGAGCTTCCTTATTGACTCATCTCCTCAGCTCAGGAGAAACAAAGAGATCCAAGATCTGAAGACCCAGGACCATTTCTCTAAACCTGGTGTCCAACGTTGGCCACCATCCATAGATTTATGCCTCAGATCTGGTGACATCCTCTCTGTCTGCCCGGGTAAAACCTCCCTGGTTTAGAATTAGACTTCAAAAACCATACTTTTCTCATGGCTTTCTTGTAAATGGTCTGAATCCCTGCATGTTAGGCCCCTGCCTATCTATGTCTGTTAATATTAACTGTATTATTGATAACACATTTTTGATATTAACTAAATATTAACTGCATATTGCTGATCCAGCTGTCAGTCCAGAGGATACATCTGTAGATATGTTCTACAATAAAGTAAGATATTCTCCATTACCATTTACAGCAGTTCAATGACACTAGAAATGACAGAGTGTATGTAACCTCTGATTTGTAATAGCAGAATAGAACGCAGATCAAATCACTTTTTTCTCCCCAATCTGCGTTATTTCCATATGCATATGTTGCATTTATACTGGCTTATGCACTGCTCCTCCTCTCTGCTCATTAGTCGAGCCTGTGTAATGTTTTTCATCAATTGCCCACAAGGTTATGGCACATCTGGTGTTCCTTCCGATTACTATCAAGAGCAAACCTGAACTATGCCAGCTTCTCTGAGTTTTTAGACTTCCCCAAATGGTAAGAATGTGATTTGTAATTTCATCTCAACATATTCATAAAGCTGTGCTTGGCTGTATCTTCTAATTAAATGGATTACCCCCACCTTGACACGTAAGCCTGGGACCCCAAGAGCGCATGAGTGCCTGTTGGTGCTTTGATTGGATTAACCAGCTCCCAGCATGAGCATTTCCCTGAGCTTGCACACTCCGTCCTGGAGTGTTGCTTCACCAGGATCCCTTCTGCAATTCTCACTTTCTCATCAGACCTTTTATATTTGCGCTCTTCCCTCAAAGAATACCAGAATCCAAAATCGTAATGCCCAATTACCGACAACCCCAGGAGGTTCTGGCTCCAAGATGGAACCTAGAGAGATTTCCAAGCAGATTCATCTGTGGCACATAACCCATAGAAAGCAGAAGGTAGGGGGGACCATCCTCTAATGAATTCTGCTTCTCTACCTTTTCCCTTATATTGTACATGTGTCTTACCTTTCTAAGGACAAGAAGCATACATGGGTATTATCTCCTAAGTGAAAAATGAAAATATGTTTTAATTTAAAACTACAAGAGAATGTATCTCTTTACAAGCAATCTGGATATCAGCAGTATTGGTGAAAGAAACTGCAGAGAAAGCATAACTAAATTCAATAGTTTTGATGCCATAGGATATATTTAAAATATGTCTATGTGAGGCAAGGTCTCTTTAAGTTCAGTATGAATTTTTTTCACCTGCAATTTTTTTTTTTTTATAACTGAGCTACAGTCATAGACACAGATAATGAAGGCTTAATTTTGCTCACTGACTCATATATCCCAGTATCATAAACCTGTCTCACTACATGTACAGGAAAGCAATTGGGCAAATCACAGCAATTACACTTGGTATAAAAAAAAAAAAAAGATTCACACAAAATACAAGGGAACATTTCAAAAGCATAAGGTTAATATACCTCACTATCACCCAATGAACAGAGGTCCAAACTCCAAACAACAAATTGGCGTTTAAATGCTCATTTAGCAGACAATGGAAGGCAGCGATTCCACACCTTTGGAAGAAACCAGATAGAAATGATTTTCAGTCAAAGGGGAATAATCTACATTCAGAAGCCCACAGGTGATGAGGCACTCTCCAGCACAGCTCCATCACGGGCAGACGGGAACTGCTATTTTCGGCCACATTAATGCAGCTGTGTGAGTTTGCAGGTGAATCAGTCCTGCTTCATCAGACACATCAACAGCCGGAGTCAGAACTGCCATTTTCCCTCTCCTTAGACATATTTTCTTAATTGCCATCTTTAAATAGATACTGTTCCTCCTGCCTCTCTAAAACCATCCATCATAACTGGTAATAGGGCCAGAAATGACCACTGTAGTCACTTTCTCTTGACCCTCTCTCCTGACTCCCTCTCCCCACCATGCAACCTCCCCCACACAACTGCTGCCTCTCTGCTTTCCTCCCTTCGAGTTTTAAACAGTTCCAATTTAGGCTGTCAAAGTGGCATAGGCACTGGAAAGCCCTCTACAAAACTTGTGACAATGGAGACCTTTATTGACATTCTAGGAGTTCTCTTTTTCATCCTGTCTTACAAAATGTGGTCATTAAATAGCAATTGTTTTGTCTTTCCAAGTGAACCTCCTGTCTGCCCACTTCATTTTACTTTCTCACTTCTGTTACCTCTTGGTCTTTAGTACCCTCCTACTCTCCATTCAAGGAGAAGCAGGCATGCCCTGTGTCCTTTCCACCATGCTTACATCTCCTGTGTGGTTTTTACAGCATGACACTGTCTCAAAGAATGACTAGGAACCTGGTGGTCCTGTTGAACCATAGCCTTCTTCGGCAAGGGTTTAAGTAGCTGAAGAATTCCCAGTCACATATCCTAACTCTACAACCCTTGGTCTCATCAAAAGGCAATTAAGCATCTAATTTCATGTTCATTCCCAACCTCTTTCTTTGCTCCTGACATGGGGAAAACATGCTACTTGAAGCTCCAGTAAAAAACAGCCTTAAATAAAGGAAGAGGATACCAAACTAATATTCTTTAAGGATAGAAGCCGAGGGGTTCCTGGGTGGCTCAGTCATTAGGTGAATGCCTTCCGTTCAGGTCATGATCCTGGAGTCTCGGGATCAAGCCCCGCATCGGGCTCCCTGCTCAGCAGGGAGCCTGCTTCTCCCTCGCCCACTGCCCCTGCTTGTGTTCCCTCTCTAGCTGTGTTTCTCTGCCAAATAAATAAATAAAAACTTTAAAAAAGAATTAAAAAGATAGAAGCCCAACCTTCAAACCACGACTGGAAGAGATCAAGCGTACAGTGAAGTTTAATGTGTGATTTCTGTCTGACATTTTTATACCCACCAAAGGATAGATACTCTCTATTTGTGGACAATTATTTAAACCATATATGCCATGAATCGGCTGCAGACAATATTTGTGAGCCCCTGAAATGGTATGCAACTTACACCCATATACACATAGAAAAACACAAAACCATATATACAGCCACATATCATAACAATATATATTTAAATATTTAAGGGCAATTCTCTAAAAGTAATTAGGAGGAACTGTGCTTTGGAGAGGGGTTAATCAGAAAAGGAAATGAAGTATGTAAATGCAGAAATGTCCATTTATCCCAGAACAATCAACAATTTAGAATAAACAAACAAACAAAAAAAGAGATGGTAACTCTTCACCTACTGGTACCCTGCTTCCAAACAATTTTTTAAGTAAGTCTTATGAGATTCAATGAATTGTTATTTTACAATTATAAGTCATTAATTCCCAGCTCATAGATCTATTTTTCTGAGAAGTTTTCTGACATTGGATTATATTCTGCTCAATAAGGAATCAGCTTTCTTCATAAATGGGCAAAGGAAGAGAACATATTGAGAGTCAAGAAAGATAGATCAGAAATGATATTAGGGTCCTTGGGATTCCACTTTAACCTTTTCCTGCCAGAGAAGATACATTTAAGAAAAATTCCTAAATCTGATTTGGAATCCTAAATCCTATCTGAATGCTTAGTGAACTCTTAAATCCAATTTGAAAGCGAACCATAACCTTTAGTATTAGTCTCCCAAGGCTGTTTTAAGAAAGTACCATAAACTGGGGGCCTTAAAACAAGTTTATCAACTCACAGTTCTGAAGACAAGAGGTCCAAAACTGGTTGTGGCAGGGCCCTGCTCCTTCCTCAGCAGCTCCAAGAGGCGCCTTCATAGACCCTTCCGGCTCCGGCAGCCCCATTCCTTCTCAGGGCTGTGGCAGAAAACCTCTCGTGGGTTCCTCCGACTCTGTATAGCTCTCTTCCCTCTGTGTCTGTGTCTCCACATGACATTCCCTATGTGTCTGTGTCCAAATCTCTCTCTTTGTATGAGGGCATCAGTCATTCTGGATGAGGGTGCACCCTGGTGAGCTCATGTCTGCTTATATCTGCAAAGACCCTATTTCCAAATTAGGAAACTACAAGTAACAGTGCTTTGGATTTCAACGCATTTTTTGAGGGGGACACAATTCAATCCATAACACCTTAGTAGCCTGAAATTTTTCCAGTGCAATGACATGAATACTAAACAGAGAAATGTGGAGCTGGAAGTGGGCTGCAAGGACCTTTGTAATGACAAGAAGATCGATTAGCTATCTCAGGCAGCATCCCTTGGATGGCAGCACTAGGAAATGGGCAACCACGGGATCACTGCCTCTCCAGAGTCAGGGCCTCCACTCTACAGGATCATAAAATCAATTTAATCAGCTCAAGCAAAGGTGATCAGGCTGCAAAGGATTGATTCATGCCCATCTAACTGACAGAAGACTGATTTATAAACTAGCATGACAGCATATTCATCATCAGTAAAGAATCTCTCTGGCTTGAGAATTGGGAAGTTCATGCACATTGGTTGTGTCATTCTCCTTAGCAAATATGCTGGGGAGAACAAATCACAAAGGATGAGACTACTGGTTAAGGGTTGGGTTAATACAAAATGAAGTAGTAATATCCCTAAAACATATACTTGAGTTGCAAAGTATTGAAAGTTGTCATTCCCCATTTCAGGAATGTTCTAATTCACTAAGGAGTAGAGTACTGTGTACACAAGAAGTTCTCAAGAACACCCACTGGAGAGGTTAAAGGACTGAGACCAGTGATCTAGAGCCAGAGTCTACTTCTCCCTAGACAGTACCAGGAACTTGGTGACAGGTTCCTATTCTGAGTTTACTTTTTCTAGATTCCAAGCAGTACTTTCTATTTGCATTTGTTTGCATTACAGCTGGAAGTTTATAAATCTCTGTTCCCAGAAAGATTGTAAACAACCCCTGTTCCCCATGAGATACCATGTTATTCTCTTTGGCCAATCTCCATGTCCTAGAAGAGACCCAGAAACACAGAGAATATTTCTTGTCATCTTGCCTTTGATGGCCACATCCAATCCAAATGCAATGTGTCAACATTCAAGTGAGTCATCGTTCCCTCACACAACTTCCTTCTTTGACGGGGACACCACTTAAATATTATAATACTGATCCTTTAAAAAACCCAAATATTGTCTTTCATCTCTCTTCTTTTTCTATAAAAAATCAGGTGGGTTTTGACCTGCACTGTCTCTATGCAATTGTCCTTCCTTTTGTTCCACATTCTCTGCCCTCTTTGGCTGGGAATTTGAAGACTGAAGGAGTTTATTCTCTACAATTGTGTCCTAGCATCCTCACATATGAGTCTATATTCTGGCTCCTGGACCAGTTGTAAATGGTGTATTTCAAAATGCAAAATTGAGCAATGAGAACACTAGCCACCTATATAAGAGAGAACTTAGGTAGACATATCTAAAAAAAGGCTTAATGCCCATACCCCTCGTGTGTAATCCACAGATAAATATTATGTTGGCCTTTCCCAAATAATTAAAAATACACAAAGGAAACACTATAGAATCTCATCAGTGTTAGGACTAAGCTCTGCTTGCTCAGCATTATCTGTTGGGTTAGACTGAGTGTTCTGCTGAAAATTATTTATACAGAATGAACAGGCTTCAGTAGCACCATGTGACTTCTGTCCCCTTAGGATTCTCTGAGAAATAACATAGCGGTTTCGAGACGGAAGTTCGAGATGTATATGATGTGTGCATATGTGATTTTAATGGCGGTAATTAAGGTGTTATAACTTTTAGAGGAACCTCTGGTGTTATTTCATCTATTTGAGGATAAATTTAGCCTCGTTGGATTATGACACTTCAAGTCAAGAATTTTACGAATATTACACTAAGCAGGAATCCTCTTTTCATCTTTTGGCTACCAATACATTATCTGCTAATATTTGTTCTTTATTAATACAGACATCAAAACACAGATAGAGTCAACCACAGAGAGCTGAAAGAAGAAATGTGCATGACTTGAAATGTGTTTAAGCCCTAGCAGGAAAATCAGGAATGACTCAGGAAACTCTATGCGATAGTAAGGAATGGGGTGTGTACTGGGGTGGGCTGGGTGTGGGAAGCGCTGGGAGGGCAGAAGGCACAAGTGGGCTCCACATATGTTAGAATGTATTTGATGACAAATGTGAACCAAGCCATCATACAGACAAATAGTAAAGGAGCCAAAGACAATAAAGTCAATGATTATGGAAGGAAGTTTCCCGAGATGGTGAGAGGGAGGAGCGTGAGGTTTTAAAATAGGAATCATGAGGGGCACCTGGGTGGATCAGCTGTCAAGCAGCAACTGGGTCATGATTCCAGAGTCCTGGGATCAAGCCGTGCATTGGGATCCTTGCTCAATGGGGAGCCTGCTTCTCTCTCTGCCTGCTGCTCCCCCTGCTTGTGCGCTCGCTCTCTTGCTCTCTCTCTCTCTCCCTCTCTCTCTGACAAATGCATAAATACAATCTTAAAAAATAATAAAATAAAATAGGAATTTTGAAATCCTACCATGGGAAGAGCCTTGCTCTGAACTCCATATCCTTCATTTATATATTTATCCACGATTACATGGACCAACCTTGCCATCCATCTAGCAAAGAATTATCAAGAACCTAGAGTCCATGTCTGTGCTAAACTCTAGGTACCTGGAGGGGAAGCATTATGTTCCAAATGGAACTTACTGTCTCACGAGATGTCAAGAAATATACATGAACAAATAAGAGAAAGAAAAAGGTCACAGGTGATAAAGGAAATATGTGCAGGGACAGTGGGGGAGGAGGGCACAGGAAAGGCTTCTCAGAGGGCATGATACCTGACCAAAAGCTTGAGGACAACCGGGTGTCCGACAGGCAGACAAGATGCAAGGAGCATGTCAGGGCCAGGATGCTGTGGACCATACAGTGGGGACCACTGGCACCTTTGTGTCAATGTGGGGCTGCTGTGACGCTCAGACCCCTCTCCCCAGCATTGGAGGCTGGAGCGCCTCGAGCACAGTGCAAATCCACTGTCACACCCATGAATTTTATCTCATCCTCAGGATTCTGCTCTATGATATGCTGCTGGCTCATCCCTTGTTTCTTCACCGAACTGATGGCTTCTTGACCAGCTGGCCCTACTAATTCACATACCTGAGAGAAGGAAGCTTGTCTGTCATGTGTATACCTGAATTTTCATGTCTGGAATATTCTGGCGAGAGGGGAAGTCTCTAGGAATGCTTACTGAATGAGTAAACAAATATTTATTAAAAGCTTGCTAGGAGTCAGGCACTGGGGAGGTGGTCCCTGCCCGGACGTACAGTCAGGAGGAGCAATGTGGCTCAGAAGCAAACAAAATGCATCATTATTTTAAATAGTAATAAATTTAATGACGAAAATAAAAGGAACGAGATAGAATAAAGAGAATAGGCCTGGGCCAGGGGTGGAGACTTTGAAGTTACACAGGGTAGTTAAGAGAAGCAGCTCTGAAAGAATGTGTGTCTGAATGTGTCTCGCTGACATTCGTCCTGAGTGAATGGGGCAGAACCTGCTTACAGGTGATTTATGGCATGAGAGCCGAACCGCCTGTCTACTGGCAGTGCTGGAGACAGAGCTAACAGTGGTGATGATGCACCAATAATCATATTATAGAAGACTCTTCAAGTATTATTAGCATAATTTCATTTCTGATTACGTAAAACACAATCACAGTCTCCTATATTAAATTTATTTTCAGGCAGCAGACATCGTAAAATTCTTTTTTGCATTATGCAGGTATTACATGGATGCATTCCCACTGCAGAAGATTCAGACAGCAGACAAGTACACAGAGCAAAAGAGGGAAGTTACAGATTAGATTCACTAATTGCATGACCTTCCCGTGACTGGTCCTGAGGAAACGGCCTATCCATGAAGAGACTCTGAAGAGGTGACTCACGCACCAGGAAGGGAAAGAAGCAGAGTCAAGTATATGGTTAATTTGTGGCAGGAAGGCGATCCTTAAGAATTTATTCAAAGACATTATCAACCACCCAACAGAGAAAAATGTTGCTGAGAGATTTTTCAGCAATACACTATTCTGTGAACAGGAAACTAGTCTCTAGAGGAAACCAAGGGCATGAGCTGCTTAGCCTCCAAAACACCCCATTTTCCTCAAGAGAAAATTCACAGTGCTATCCACTTGCGTGTTCCCATGGGGAAGGCATTTTCATCAACTGCATAGCCTTGCAAAACCTGTTTGTCTTGTCAGAAGAAAGAGATTTGCAAAGTTATGATCAGAATCTTTGAATGGCCTTGGGAAATCAGGTGGGACCCAGGTCTGGGCCCCACTCAGTGCCTGACACTTCATCTCAGCGGAAGATCACAGAGAGGGAGCCAGGAGCGGTAACCCACTCAGAATGCTGCAGGCTCTCAATGCTCAGCCCCGGGCCCCAAGGACACACGCCCGACTTCCTCCCCAAGGTGCCTCGCTTGGCCTTCCCATTTGCTATGCACTTGAATGCAATGGCTGCTTTTCTTATTTCTCCACCATGCTCGAATTAGAGCTGCTAGAGCTCTATAATAAGTTTGTGCAAGCTGCTAATGAAATGCTTCTTGCCACCATCCCCATATTAATTCCCGTGAAATGAGGGAAGGCTGCAGCGGGCTGCCCATACAGTCTCCCGGGCTGACCCGCCACACTGCTGCTGTTGACACTGATTACTTAATCTGATCTCCTCGCCCCGCGGAATGTACCTCCTCCCTCTCACCCTCCGAACAAAATATGGATCGGATGTTACAAAATTGCTTTTCTTAGGAGCAACAGATGCAAATATGGTTGCTTTCTCAATTATTTGGGAACCGATCCGATAGTTCCAAGACAGAAGCTAATTAAAATCTAATTGAAATAAAATCATTTCCAATTCTGTTTCCCTTCATCAGCTGCCTGAGTAGGGTGTTTCTGGCTTTGTGGACAGAGCTTCCTACCTCCTATTACCTCCTTCTGCTTTGTAAATAGCCATTCATGATTCTATCACAGAGCATCTTAGCTGCTGGGAGGAGGTGTGGGCAGGGATGAGGGAGCCTCTGAGAAAACTGAAGGAGGAGGTTTGCAATGAAAATGGTCCCCTAGCAGAAGGAATGAGAGTGGGAAACGAAGGGAAATGAGAATAGCGATCAAAGTGGTACCCAAACAATTTAAGATAACACGAGGGAGTCACAGGGTCTGACGGAGAGTTGGTGAGCTAGTGGCCTTGGGACAGTAATGAGCATGCACATGCAGGCCTCCCCTGGGGTCCGCGGATACATGGAGTAGTTACTGACATTTAAAGATCAGGACATTTTTCTTAAACATCCCAATTTCTGGCCTCCCTTGAAACCCTAAAAGAATACAGAACCCCCGTGTCCTCTTTCCGACGTAGTAGCAGTGGCCTTGGGCTGAGTGGAAGGCATGAATCCCCAGTGTCCTCTTCTCACTGGGCCCCTTTTGCTCATTCTCATTAATGGTGCCACCACAGGAATTCAGGTTGGAAACTTCTGCTTGTAAGTGGGAGGCCCTTCACCGTCCAGAGATATGGACTTCCATGTGGCGGCATCTTGTGGTGATGGCAGGTTTGGGGACAGGGGTTTCAAGTCCTAAACCTCATTTCCCTAATCTACAAGAAAGATGTGATAAAATCTCTATCACGCCGTTGTTCAAAAGTACCAATCTCTCTTTAAATGCTCAGGAAATTATAAAATGGTATTCACATTTGTTTCCATAACTTTATCTCTTCTTTTCCTAATAAACTATGAGAATTCTTTTTAAGAAACACAGAAAATAAAAAAGAAAAAAAAAAGAAAAAAAGAAAATCTAAAGAACATGGTGGGGTCGGAGAAGGCTGATGACAGAGGTGCTGATGAGGGCGGGGGGTTGGAGTCCAGCCAGCCATAGAAGGGGAGGAAGGGGAGGTGGAGGCTCAGCACAGAAGACTGCATGGCCCAGGGGGAGCTCGTCCTTAGGGCTCCAGAGTGAGCCCACGATGGGCTCTCAGCCCTCACTGGCTGTGTGATCCCAGCCACATTTTCCCACCTTCCCACCTCAGTTTCTTCCTCTTTATAGGGGAGGAAATAATGCCTACTCCATAGGACTGTTGGAAAATGGAGGGAGAAAAACGCCTATAAATCATGGGGCACAAGTAAGGGCTTCATAAGACTTAGCCATTAAATTAGCCATTAATGAAGTCCGTAGGTAATTATCCCACACTTCACACTGGGTTAGGGGAAAAAATCACTCATCTTTTCCTCTGAGTCAAAATGACACACTTTTTAAATATAATGTAAAAGTTTGGGATTCACTTACTTAGCGTGCATTGACCCCTGAGCCCTCCCCAAATGGCACCAGTTATTCCCTTCCTAAAGAGAACAGAAGGGGAAGTCCTGTTCACTAAGAGAACAGAAAGGACTTCCAGGGCCTAGGAGTGTAAATAAAATTGTAAACTCAAAGGATGTGACAAGGACCTAACAGGGCTGGGTAGATAGATCACTATTCATGTGGCCTGGCCCCCGAGGATTTCAAATGAGAATAAAGATTTCTTTGTCACTGTCCATTGAAAACATTGAAAAATTCCCCAGCCTGGGAGAGGGGATTAAGTACATTGGGAAAGGATGTCTCTCAAAAATACAATATACCTTAAGATGAGGAGGAGTGACTGACATGAACAATTTATAAGTTTTTATTTTATGAACGAGTCTCAACACAGAACAAGACACTGTCTTGGTCAGACCCAAGTCAAACTTTCTGCATCCTATGGAAAGAGAATAACATTCAAAATTACAACCCAAGGGGAAAGTTGACGAGACAGCCTCTCTATTATGCAGGTAGACTCAGGAGCCATGGAAATGGGTGAACCACAGAACGAAAGAACTAGTAGCAGCACGTTCCTGTTCAGGGGTCAGCTTCCCTCCCTCCACCAGGCCCCCTCGGATGCAGTGTGTTTCTCTGTAACCCTATTTGCCACGCCGCCCACGTCTTCTTTCTCTAGGATTCCAGTGTAGTCACCCGGGGCTCCCATGAGAGTCTGCTGCGGAGTCCCCCCCCGCCCAGTGACTTATTCCCCACTATTAATCCTTGCAAGAGGTCTTAGAGGATCACACGATGAAACCACTAACAGGCACCTGGCAAAGCTGCCACTGCATTACTCAGCAGCTCTGACCACAGCTTTCCTGCTTTCCGGCAATGTTCACAGTAGCTTACGGGCTCAACAAACGTGCTTGAAAACCAAAGAGCTGCAACCATTTGCCCCTGCACTATTATTAGCTATAGGGTTTAGGAAGGCAGCAGCCCCTTCGGCCCTAAGGGGGAACCCTGCTGATCCCAGAATTTGAGAAGACTTCTTCAGCAATTTAATGTTTTCTTGTCGGAGTTTTTCCACCTCTGGGCACTGTCTCTGACTCCTGGCCTTATAAATAGAAATGATTCCTCCCACCAAATCCATCCAAGGGTTCATGTTGATCCTGGTCACCAGTGTCTGTCTGCATGCGTGGCCAAGACCTCCTGGGAAAAGACAGACATGCTTAAAGCTCAACACTCTCGTTTGATACATAAGACTTAGAGGCACCCTAAAATGTCAGCTGATGTCAAGACCTTGAGGTTTGGAAAAGCTCCATGATCTGTTTAAGGTCATTAGCCTAAGGTGCTGGCTTCCAGGTGTATAGATCACCCAACTACCCATGTTTGGGTGGTTCTTGGCTTTAAAACATTTGCTAATGAATCCATATAAGATATTATATTGTTTGCATAAATAAGTTGCTAAGGACCAAACCTACTCTTCTATACTCCTGACATTGTAAAACGTGTTTCATAATCAGAGGGAGGAATCAAATTCGCCTGGGAATCTATTTTCCAAAATAAACAACTTATTACCCTCAAGCTCCTGATACAATAGAACTATTATAGGGTAGATTAAAAAAAAAAAAAACTGCTACACACGTAATAAACAGAAGGAGGACTTCTCTTTCATACTGACATCACTTGAAATACATGTGTCTATGACTATGCACGTAAACACATGTATCCTTGCCACTCAGAGCAGAGGTGGGGTCCAGCCTTTAGGAGATTGTCATCCACTGGTGGAACAGACCAGTAAGCGGAGAAATGATAGTAGAGTGTCTTAAGCACTCAACACCACCAAGAAGATATGCACAGGGTTCTACAAGAAGAGAGAGAGCAGAATATGGTGATGAGAAGATTTCCCTGGTGCACTTGTATCTGCACTGGGTCTCACATAAGGAGTGATCCAAGAAAAGGAAGAATCACTCTAAACAAGTGAGTCAGTCTTTGTGATCACACAGGTTCAGGAAAAGGGGGCATGGCCCATTTGAGGGCAGCAGAGAGTTGACTGGCAAGGAAAGGCCACCACATGAGGGGACTGGATTTGCATTATGGAAACAACGGGAAGGGAAGTGGTATAATCACATTCAAATTTTAAGAAGATCCCGACAAATATAGATCAAAGATCAGAAAGATGTGAGACAAGACCAATGTAGGAATTTCTGTAATGAATCCAGATGGGCAATAGGATGACATAGAGTCTAAAGCCTACATCAGGCATTGACAAGTGCTTTCTGTAAAGGACTGAGTAGTACATATTTAAAGCTTTGCAGGACTCTGTATCTAGCACAACTATTCAACTCTTCTGTTGTAGCTGGAAAGGACTCATCGATAATAAGTAATAGAATCAAGAAAGGTTTTGTCCCTTTGAAACTGTATTTACAAAACTATGTGATGAGTCAAGGGAATCATCCCTTCTGGGTCACTACATACTACAACCTTCCCATGTGGGCCTATAGAGTTGATTAGTTGCTACGCACATTAAAATATATGTAAGAAAGCTACAGGAAATAAAAGGAAAATGTTTTTGTTTGTTTGTTTGTTTTTGAAGTATATTATAGTTTGGGAAAGAAATTAAAGAGATCCATCCATGTAGAGACAATAAACATTTCCACATACCTCTCTAATTCCTTTGCTAGTGATAAAGGACCAAGGCATGCGCCAGAGCTCTACAAAAATCATTGTAGAGAAACCACAAAGTAGGTCATTGTAACTTGAATCTAAAATCATTACTTGGCCTGATTCCTGGTGGTTTTCTTTCAGTTGTCAGTACTTCACACTCACACTAAATTCATTTGTAATTTTTTTTTCTCATAATAAAGTCAGCCCTTGAATATCTGCAAGTAGAATAGCCCTCACTGTCACTTACCATGTGCTTGGGCCACCACAGTTATTTGTAACTGATGAAAGAAAACTCTTTTTTTAACAACATCTTAAGAAATGCGTACTAAAAAAAGAGAATATGGAGTAAAACATCACATTTCAAAATCAAATACCCTTTAAAAATGTGTAGAATGCTCTAGAGGGCAGTGTCACAGCACTGAAGACTGGCCTGCCAACACACTTGGGTAGGGGCTACCTTGCAGGCCCCCAAATGCTCTCTGGGTGCCCAGGGAAGGCACAGAATATCAACGTTCCCCACTGGGACCCTACATTCCCCCTCTAAGTCCTGACTCCCAGATCTCTGTCTATCCACACCGAAATGAACCTTCTGGAAGCTTCTTATATTCTATTCCATATAGATTCCTCTATATGTCATTAATAGACAAATTGAAAGCCCCCCTTTCTCCCCTGCTCTCCTTCCTCTTCACTCTCTCTCCCTCTTCCTCTCTGCCTTACTATTTTTTCTAGACCTACTTATGAATTTAGGTTCATATACCCTACTCCTTGCTCAGTCTTCCAGGTGATAAGGAGTTTTTTTTTCACATGATTAGCTGGAGACAGCATCGGGCCTGGCCTGAGTCAGGCTATCTGGCTCAATATGAACACTTAACTTTAACCTCTCCTATATCATGCTCTAGAATGCCAAGCGCAATAGCTTTGTCATCATCATGCCTTCACAGTATCATGGAAATTAAAAGTTAATTAAAGAAAAGGGCAGACACATTTCCATTAAGCAATATAACACTTAAGGGCAAATTCATTTATAGTATCTTTTAGAGCTACTGTTGATTTGGCTTTTCTTTCCAGGGTTTCAGTGAGCCCCCTGGAAATTGTGTCTAAGAACCCAAGATTTACAGTCAAGTATTCCATTGTCTCGAGGAACCAAGATGTGGCCACACAAAAGTAACCATCTTCAAAAGACAAATCTCCAGCCATGGATGGTTCTCCAAGACTTTCTCATTTCAGCATGAGAAACACTAATATTAAATATTAGTGGAAACACTAATCTTAAAATGATCCGGGGGTCTACTGGTCAAATGAGTCGGCAGTGAGGAAATAAAGTCAAAAGAATTTAGAAAAACATTACTTTAGCTGGATAGTATATTTTCACTTCCTACTCATAAATATCTGCTTATGTGTAGACATTAGAAGGAAAAATAATTTTTAAAAATTTCTCAGATAATCAAGGAGTAGAACAAATCTAAGAAATTATTTTATATCACCACACCATTCTCTTTGGGAAAGAAAAAGAAAAGTAAATTATACAATTTTAGGATGACATGAGCCTTAGCATTTATCTAGTTGAGTAACATAGCACCTTCTCCTAACCTGCCAAACGGTCATCTAGTCATTAGGCAATGATTGTTGAAATCCACATGGTATATTTTTTTTCTAACTGTAGTACAATGCCCAAGAAAATGGTACACAGAATATATGAGTGTTCCCCCATGCCAGTAAAAGCATCAGAGATACCCTTCTTAATGGGGCATGGTTACTGCGACCCATCTCAATGAGTCTGACCTAAACTGTATCTCGGAACCCAAGGGCAAGCCCTACAGAAGATCACGGACCCATGATGACAGAGGTGTATTGGTAGCTTCTCATGGTTAAGCACAGGATACGTCTGAACCAGCAACGTGAATTCCTCATTATTTTGTTAAATACTTTATTTATATTTTATTAAGATGTTTCTTTTGCTAGTCAAATGTATATCCATGACATTAGAATAAAAGGTGTATCTCCCTGTCAGTATATATTAACCATGTTCTTGGAGTATGATTCCAGAATCGTGCTAATCTGTACTTTTTTATTAGCATTAAGCAGCTAAAATAACCCACCTCACATTTCTTAACTTGGACCTCACAGAATGTATGAGGCCTCTCTTCTTTAGATACTACAAAATGTTAGTTAGTGATTTGTAATACTTAGTTTTTCTTCTATACTCATCCATTGTTCTGGATAAGCAGTTCTCCTAATCTCTAGAGGGAGACAGGAGAATAGAATAGCGAATTTATAATTTGGTCCTCATGACTCTCTTTTCAGGAATCTCAGATACCACTAAAAATACTGTTTTTTTGGTCAGGTATTTGATCTGGAATTAAACTTTTGAAGTATAGTCTTTGGAGGATTCTGTTTCTTTTCTTCTTCTCTTTTAGTATTGATTTTTCTCCTTTCATTTGTTGATGCTACTTCTTTTCTTGTTGCCGGGGATTTGTTAGAGCCACATCTGTACATGATTTCTTATTTATGTTTGTTTTGCACATAAGCACCAGATGCTTCAACTATCAGTTCCCCAATCAGTCAGAAAGAGTTCTGTAGTAGTCAGGGATATCACTCAGACAGAAAGAGGAGCCCACCCGTCTCCCCCAGTCCCATAGCAGGTTCATCAAGAAACAAGTGAGATGACCCTGCCGTATGTGGATCAGACACTTACTGTATTAGGAAATAAAATGTATAGGCATACAGAATTCCATCACCAACACTAGGATCTGTGGGGATCAGGACAATTAACTAAATTTTATAAATCGACAGTAGGAAATTAGGAAAAAGTTTGTGAATATTCCCATGTGAGATTCTGTCTTTCAAGGGGAAAACAATGGTTCCAGGCATTCTATGAGAGCTGATACACATTCTTGTAACAAATGATGGCACTTTTAAGGAATTACCTCCCTGTTGTAAACACGTTTTATACAATTCTGCAAAGGTGGCAGGTGATGGCTTCCATTGTGGCCTATTATATATTCACACACCTTTCCATTCACCTTGGAAAATAGCAAACTCATCCCTTAAGACATTCCAAGCAAGCTCATCATCCAAGATTCTCTGTTCTGTGTGTGTGTGCATGGACTGCTTGACGTGTCCCTCAAGTCCCGAGATCACCGTGTGTGGTTACGCTCTGGCAGCAGGATCTCTGAGGATACGATGTGAGAACTACAAGCATTTCCTCCAACTCCTTGTGATTTTTGTGAAGACCACAAGAGGAGGGATTTGTGACTGGACCAGATTTAGACAGAGCACTGAGTTTCATGCATATGATACACTAACGATCCTGGCATAAGTCCTTTCCTGATTCCAGGTAATAAGGTACAGTAAATAAAAAAATGGAATTGACTTAGAAAATCCAATTCTTGTCCTTATTCTGCCTTTTATCAGCTGTGTGATTTGGGCAAATTCCTTAACTTCTCAGTGTTTCATATCCTGTTATAAAATAGTAGTAATGATACCTTTTCCTTTTTGACAGAGTAATTGTGAAAACTATATTGGATCATGCCAACAAATTTTTTCTAATGCCCTCTCCAAATGTAAGGCAGATCTGTGGCTGGGAAAAATTGCTGAAGGTAATCATTGTCCCCATTTTCTCTGTCCTTTATTCACACACAGTCACAGCCCTGGACAAATGATACTACTCAGTGGAACCCCAACATGAAGATGATAAAATCATATAGCATGGACCAGAGCATTCTGGGTTTTGGCTCTTGCCTACTAAAATGCAGATTGCATGGTGCTACACATTTTGCAATGCTCTCTCACTTGCACTGCCTGATCAATCTCGAGGCATAAATACTACTGTCTCCACTTTATAGAAAAGGAAACAAATGTTGACAGTGACTCTCAATCACACCATCGATTATTAGAAAACCTTAGGAATTCAAGAGTAAGATTTCATTTGATCTTGTCCCATTTCCATACGAAGAAACCAACTGTCCATTGGATTGACCTTTATTTATTCATTCAACATGTATTCATTGAGCATTCACTATATGCACTCTGCTAGGCACCAAAGATACACCAATGGCTTACACAGCAAATCTCTGGCCTTCATGAAGCTGATCTCCTAGAGGAGGGTATCCGGCCATAAACAAACACACACGGCTATTGCAATGTGCCAAATACTGCCAAATATATGAGGGGAAATCAAGAGGAACAGAGAGGTTCAGGATGGGTAAGATGCTATTATTCTATATATCAGAGGAGTCCTAAGTGAAGTGATGACCTGTGTGCAGAAGCCTAACTAAAGTCCGATTGAGCCACGCTGATACCTTAGGGAAGAGTATTCTCAGCAGAGGGATCAGCAAACACAAAGCAAATGCACAACCTGTCAGTGAGACCAAGCAGGCTTGTCCCAGGACCAGCAAGGGAGGTGGGGTGGCCAAAGTAAGTCACCGACCAAACAAGAGCCTTGTATGGTACAATTGAGGCTGTATGTGTGGTGGGAAGATAGATTACATAGGTCCCTATAAGCCTAAGATTTTACTCTGAATGAGTGCAAAATGGCTTCATGGATCCCAAGAGTTATTTATGTTTTCACTTGAGTGGGAGAAATAACCAGTTCTGGTCCATGTTAACAATTTTAACCTTGTATATTAATAATTCCCCTAAGTACTTTCACCTTTAATCTCTAAAGTGAGGATGAGGAGAACAGTTTGTTTTGTTCTAATTAGGAAGTTCACACTGGACTGTGTGCATTTCATCTCAAATTTTGTATTTAGCCCTCCCTCTTACTGAAACAATCCTCCAAAGAGGCATCTTCATTAATAAAATCTCAAGTCTCTGCAGGAAAACTCCCCTTTCCGTCAGGATCTGCTTCTCGTGGAATACCCCCGATGGTTATGGATGAGTGTTCTTACCTCATCCCAGCACACCAATCAGGTACCACTTAACATATTCCCCAGACATCCTGAGAAATTAGATCAATTCCCCTTTGCCCATTAAAAGGCTCATAAACAGTTGCAGCATCGAATTAGTGCTGGTAGATTTCTCCAGCTTGGAACATGTTAAAGCTCACAGTTGGGTAAGAAGAATCAATTAGGGCCAGACAGGGTGTTGGAAGTTAAACAATTTGTCTATCTTATGATTCTACACTGTGGCAAGGGTGTGTGTGTGTGTGTGTGTGTGTGTGTGTGTGTGTGTGTGTGTGTGTTTATATTTCAGTTCAGATTTAAAATCACTCATGTGTACAGTTTGTATAATTCAATCCATGATGGGAACAGAAACTACCCACAGAGTGAGAGGTTATTGTTTGAAGAGACAGGAAAGGCTTATATTTGTGACTTTGTAAATTGTAATTAAGCATATTGTAGCTTTTCTATCTCCTCAACCTTGATCAATCAGGCTTAAATTTATATGGGAGATGAAGAATCACTCAGCAAATACAATGTGCATCCAAATAATTATCATCTGCTTTAAAAAAAAAAACACCAGACCTGGCTAGATGCCTCTGCTCCTAAATTCATTAGACAATTGACAATTTTCCTGCATTTTTTCCTGCCATTTACATACTTTCTAACAATAGGCAAGCAAGAATGCTAACGGAGATAATATGGAGTACAGGTTATTAACCTGGGGTCCATGGGCCCCCCAGGGAACTGTGAATAGAATTTAGGGAGATCTATGAATTTCAATGGTGATGAAGCTTAGGACTTTACTCCCACTGCCCTCTAATTGTAATGCATTTATAAATACAGGAAACTTATCACAATAGTGTCAGCAGTGCCTGTGGCTTTATCACTGTAGAAATCACAGTTATTTTCATACCATAATATACTTGTTGCCAGTATCCCATTTGACTCAACACTTTTTCAGATTTATGTTGGACTCACTGTTAGACTTTATTTAATGCATTAATCATGAGGCACATGTAACATCACATTTTTAAATATTTTGATAACACAAATACAATTGGTTTCCTTTGTAATCCCATGTATATGTCAAAGGTTGTCAAAAGCTTAAAAATGATGAACTCCAAGTCTTGAGAGAAGTGAGGTGGCCATTCCTAAAAGGTTCTCTTGGAGGGTCCAGTATGGATACATTACCCCTCAAGAGACTTCCCCTGCTTTCCCTCCATAGTGCCTGAAAGTCAGCCAGCAGGAGACTTCACTTTGCAATTAACAGCACTCAGGAAATTAATTCATAACATAAAAATATATAATTGATAACAAAACAGTGTTCTGCCAAGTATTTTATTTAAAATCTCATTTAACCGTAAAAAAAAAAAAAAAAAAAAGAGTAGCTGCTATGATTTTACCCATTTGATGGATAAGAAGATTGGGATTTAGGAACTTTAAGTACCTTGCCTAATAATACCCATTAGACTCTTTCTCAATTAAAATCAACTGGATTCTCAGAGTTATTTCTATGTGATTACTCTTTCACCCTTGAAAGCATGATGAGAAGGAAGGCCAGGAGAAGACATCTAGAGGAATATTTTTCCAAGCATGATCCGAAGAGCCCTGCAGGTCCCTGAGATTTTTCAAAGGGTCTGTGAGGTCAGTTGTTCTCAGAATGACACGATTTGCCTTTTTCATTGTGATAGCCTTTGCACCAAAAGTGCAAAAGTAACAGGGGTGGTGTGGGGGTTAAAACATCTGAGCCTTACGGTGAATCAAAGCAGTGGTATCAAAGGGAATTATTGGTTGGCATTGCATGCTTTTCCACTATGCCTGCACAGAAGGAAGAGAGAAAGAAGGGGCGGGGGAGGTGGCTGTAGAGGAAGGGAGGGAGTGAGGGAGGGAGGAGGGAATGAGAGAGAAAATGTCAGTTTCACTTACAAATGTCCTTGATGAAGCAATGAAAATTTGAAAGTTAATACTTTTAATATATATCTTCACCCTTGCCTGTACATATTTTTAACACCGAGTGACAAAAAAGGAAGCATAGAAATAGCACTTCTGCATACCAAAGAACGATGCAAGCTTTGGTCTGGGTCCACATCTGGCCCAACCTGTAGTCCACAAAGCCTGAAGTGTTTGCTGTCTGGTCGTAACCCCAACCCCCACCCCCCAGAACGTCAGCAGGAGAAAAGCAATTTTGTGATCACTTGAATTATGAGTTCCACCAGCTGCATTTTTCAAGACACACTATTTTTCCTTGAATGAGTACAGACAAACTCTGATTATTCAGAATTGGTATCTCAGACATTTTCTCAGAAATGAATGAAGTGTCACTCCAAGGAAAACAATTGGTAGTATTTATTGCCAGTGGTTCAATTTGAACTTTCATGGGGAAAATAAGAATTCTGGGAAACCTGACTTTGTCACTATGAGTCTGACAGCTTCCAAGTACTTAAACACTTTTAGGATGAGACCAATGGTGTTATTAATGAATGTTATTTTGTGTGTGTGTAATGAGATGTGTCCATACTTGGGATATCTGCGTTACTCTGTAAATCAATAAGTTCTAAAAGATCATGCGATTCTACAAAATTAGGCATGGTAAAATATCCAAGTGCAAGGTAGATGATGGGGGATAAGATTTGCATATTTGGGCCATTAACCTTAATATCTTCTCCCATTCAGTAGGTTGCCTTTTTATTTTGTTGGTTTCCTCCACTGTGAAAAAGCTTTTTATTTTGATATAGTTGTAATAGTTTATTTTTGCTTTTGTTTCTCTTGCCTTAGGTGACATATGGTGACTAATGGTACCTACACTTGTGGTGAGAATAGAATGACTTATAGAGAAGTTGAATCACAGGTTGTATACCTGATAATAATGTAACATTGTGTGTCAGCTATAGCTAAATAAAAAAATAAATAAATAAAAATAAAAGTTGGCAATTTGAATAGTTTTTGAAATTGATATATCAGAGAAGTCACCCCTTTTAAATATACAATTAGATTCCCTGAAGTATACATGCAGAATTATCCAGTTAGCACAAGAACCTAATTCTAGAACATTCCTATGAGCCCCAAAGGAACCCCTTTTCTTCTTTACAGTGGCTCTCCATTCCTACTCACACTGGTAAGCGGCCACCGGTCTTTCTTTCTTTATAGAGTTGCTGTCTCTGAATATCTCACATAAATATAATTACAAAGTATGCATTCCTTTTTGCCTGATTTATTTCACTTATAATATTTGCAAGGTTCATACCTACCATAGCATGTATGAGCACTCTGTTCCTTTCCATTGTCAAATAGTATTCCATTACGTAGACATACCACATTTGTGTCTCCATTCACTAGGTCGTTCTCACTTTGAAGACACTGTGAATGATGCTGCTGTGAATATTTACACACACATCTTTGTATGGACATATACTTCCTCTGGAGACACACAGGAGTAGAATTGCTGGCCCTATGGTAACTCTATATTTGATGTTCTGATAAACAGCCAAGGAACTGTGTAATTTTACCTTCCTACCAGCAATAAATGAGGGTTCCAATTTTTCCACACCCTCCCCGACACTTGGCTCTCGTCCACATTATCATAGCTATCACAGTGGATGTGGAAAATCTTACAGTGATTATGATTTACATTTCCCTAATGAGTAATGATGTTGAGCATTTTTCATGTGCTTATTCATCCTTTGTATATCTGCTATGGAGACAAGTCTATTCATATAATTTTTTTAAAAACCTTTTATTTTACTCTCAGGTAACATACAGCATTATATTAGTTTCGGGTGTACAGTAGAGCGACTCACCCCCTCCACACAGCAGTCGGGCTCATCCCAAGTGTCCTCCTTCATCCCCGTCACCTGTGTCACCCATCCTGCATCCACCTTCCCTCAGGTAACCATCAGTTTGTTCTCTATAGTTGGGTCTGTTTCTTACTTTCTCTCTCTCTCTCTTTCTCTCCCTTTCCTCATTTGTTTTGTTTTTTAAATTCCACATATGACTGAAACCATATGGTATTTGTCTTTCTCTGACTGACTTATTTTGCTTAGCATTATACTCTGTAGTCCATCTATATTGTTTTGTTTTTTTTTTAAGATTTTATGTATTTGACAGAGAGAAACACAGCCAGAGAGGGCACACAGGCAGGGGGAGTGAGAGAGGGAGAAGCAGGCTTCCCAATGAGCAGGGAGCCCGATGTGGGACTCGATCCCGGGTCTCTGAGATCATGACCTGAGCCGAAGGCAGTCGCCTAACCAACTGAGCCACCCAGGTGCCCCACTCCATCTATATTGTTACAAATGGCAAGGTTACATTCTTTTTCACAGGTGAATAATATTTCATTGTACATATATCATGTCTTCTTTATCCATTCATCAATCAATGGACACTTAGGCTGCTTCCATATCTTGACTATTATAAGTCATGCTGCTCTAAATATTGGGGTGCATGTATCCCTTAGTATTTTGTATTCTTTGGGTAAATACCTAAGAGTGTGATTGCTGGATCCTAGGGTATTTCTATTTTTAACTTTTTGAGGACCCTCCACACTGTTTTCCACAGTGGCTGCACCAGCTTGCATTCCCACCAACGGGCACAATGGTTCTTTTTTCTCCACATGCTTGCCAACACCTGTTGTTTCTTGTGTTGTTGATTTTAGCCATTCTGACAGCTGTGCATTCAAATTCTTCACCCACTTTATAAGACCATTTATTTTGAAGTACTTACAGACTAACAGGAAGGTGCAAAGACAGGACAGCGACTAGTGGATTTTAATGCAACAGAGTAAGACAATTCTGTTGACATGGTTTTAAATTTCAGATTGCAACAACTTTTTCTGAAATTACCACTTGCTGAATTTTGGTATGGTATCAGAGAACAAAACCCACAACTACCTTAAAAGTACTCTTCCGACTACCATCCTTGTGAAGCCAGGTTGTCTTCAAAGAAAATGACATCTTGCACCAATCGAATGCAGAAGCACATAGGAGAATGCAGCTGTTTGCTGAAAGATTTTCAAGACTTTAATGTCATACTCCCCATGAATTTGTTGGGGGGAAATGGATTTACTGGGGGGGGGGAATGTGTTAACATGTAATGGGCTCTTATTTTGATTTTAAATGAATGAATCATCATTAAATTTTTCTCAGTTTTTTAATATGGAAATATTGATATAACCTACGTGAACAAAATCTCTTTGGGATATTCAGTCATCTTAAAAGTGTAAAGGCGTCCTGAGACCAAAAAGTGTGGTGATCGCTGGTCGAAGCCTCTGAGAAGACGCGGTTGGGGCACACAGGACCCCAGGAGATGAGGCAGCACTGTCCTCCTTAAGGGAAAGAGTGGATGACCTGAAGGAAGACAGGGTCAGGGAGGACTTGCAGGTTTCCTCATGGATACAATACACATGTGTGCAAAGAGCTACTCACTTACGGGGGCTGCAAAGGAAGAAATCATGTGACCTAATTCTCTGGGCACCAAGCGCGGTGCTGTACAGACTAAGAAAATTCAGATCCACAACTTATTATTGTACCACCTTTGGACTCTGGGCTTTTCACCCAAACTCCCCCCCGGGTCTGTTCTCTGGTCCCAGCCGCTGGGGCTTCTCCCTGAAAACCCCTGCGCACACCCCTCCCACCTGGCTGCAGGTGAGCGCAGGCTCCTCATAAAAGGAAACACAGGTGCCCTAGAAAATGATGGCCGAACATGGCTGGGAAACAGGAAGGGCAGTACAAGGGACCCCACGAGGGAAGATGGTAAGCCTCCCCTCGAGGCTGGTGAGGCCCTGCTCCACACAGAAGGTCTCCTGCAGCCCTTTCCTTTACAATGACAGGAAGAACATCGGCTCTGGCGGCAGGAATCCAAATCCATGAACTGACTCCCCAGCTTCATTTGGCCTCTCAGATTCTCACTGCCTCATCGACAACACGGCGAGTATGGGGTCTTCTCACATTAACTGAGGAAATACTTATGCAGGTGTTTTTAAATCCAAACCTCTATCACTGTAAGTTATTGTTATTAAATCTAAAAGTACTTTTTCAAACCTAACTCAATAGGTCATTATAATTATTTCCTACATGAACATAAATGTCTTTTACCATGGGGTAATGCAGTAAAGAAATGAAAAAAAAAGTCTAAGATCATTGTTTATATATGTATATACTTAGAAATCAAAAAAGAACATTCTATATTCTCTTCATTCTCTGAGCCAAGGACACTTGACTTAATTAATTAAAATATTAAATGTTCCTTTTCCCCCCTCTAATGGGTTGGATTTCTCTCTGAAATACAGATACTTACTTTCTTCATTTCATTTCACAATTTGCTTAGAACCACAATACAAATAAACAAAAATAAAGTAGCTGAAAGTCTTGTGATTTAAAATAATAGCGATGATGATGATGATGACGATGAATGAAAGTGCACATCACTTTGGGGAAAGGGCAGCCTGAAAGGGGAAACACCCCAGTTCAGCCCCGGAACAACCACTATACTCTGTATGGGGCCTGGCAGCAAGCATTCATGACTAAAGGTAACAGATTTTCAGAGATGTGATTTCTCAGGGGAAAACTTTTAGGTCACCATGCCTTAAGTGTGGGTGATTGTATTGGAAGAAAACATTCAACTTATTTCCATCCTCTGGACTGTGTGGAGGAAGAGAATCAATTTCTAAGTTAACCAGGTCCCAAACTGTGTACAGCTGTGTAGATTAGATTTCACATCCGGAAATGCATTCTTCCACAACGAGGAAACATGTGTGGACTTCAGTAATAGGAGAAATCCTTTCTGTCCGAGAAGCTCCCAGAGCAGCCTCTGTGTCCTGTGGAAGAGCCAGGCTGCGGTCGGACAAGCAGGACTCGGACCGTTACATACCACCCTCCTCGCCCAGATGGAGCTTTCTCGAACGCTCCTGTGAAATTCTAATGTTGAGGGTCAGCAGCAGGTGTACTTTTTGTAAAAGCATGTACTTTTTGTACAAGAGAAAACAACAGAAATATTATCATTATCCCTAATTACATTTCAGAGGCAATTCCTGACATTTTATTTCCAGGGTAAGAGTTTGCTGTCTCCGGCATGCCAATTCATTTCCCTCATTCTCTCAACAATCCTAGGAGCTCAGCTACACATGAATATGTATCTCAGCTTCCTAACACAAAGGCCAACACTTTCCGTTTTGCTTCCCATTCTTAAAGAAATAAAGGAAAACTGCAACAAAGCATTAAAGTAATTGCACTGAAAACACACTGTACAAAGTTGGAAGGAGATTAGACCAGGGGCTGCCCACAGTATTTCATAAGATCACTTGAAAGGGATGGCATTAATTCTAAAAAGCCTGAATTTGGCATATGCAAAACATTTTAGGGCTGTCGAGATAAAATAATGTGAGTAAATATTTCTAAAAAGCTGAATGTATGGAATTTCAAGGGATTTTTCCAGGATTGCCTAATTGATGTCACTGTAATTTAGAGACCTTAGTAACTTTGGGACGGCCAGAGGAGTCTTCACCTTCCTGAACCTCATACAGAACACAGGACTGTAGGGCTAGCTCTCTTCTCAAAACCTGAATTATACCTGTCCTCTGATTCAAGTCCCATCTGCCTGATTCAGTAACTGATTTTTAAATGGAACACCATCTGACATGACTTTTTAAAAAAGGGTGTTCTTGAATCACTTTATAGAGGCAAAATATGATAACCTTATTAAATTACCTGCCCTTGTAGACTGGGTAATGTACCAGGCCTGTCCCCCGAAGGCCTAGAGTGAGACAAGATGCATGGGAAAGCAGCTACAATCTATCGTGTCCGGCTTCAAGGTGAGTCCGATGGGCGGAAAACTTTCCCGTCAAAGCCCTTAGAGGAAAAGACTCTTCTGGAAGGGTTGTGGCAGTAGGAAAGGCAAACTTGAGGCTTATTTTTAGTATACCAGAGTTAATTTTAACAAAAACGCAGCTTGAGCTCTGGGGGAATGCTGACCGGCCAGGAGTTTGAGTAACTGAACTTAGTAGTTAACGATCATTGTGGAGCACACAGGATTTTGTCGTTATTACACCGACCAACTTTGGAAGTGGACACACAAAAAGCTGTACCATAACAGGAAGCATTCAGTAAGTATTTTCTTGGGGCGCCTGGGTGGCTCAGTCATTAAGCCTCTGGCTTTAGCTCAGGTCATGATCCCAGGGTCCTGGGTTCGAGCCCAGCATCTGGTTCCCTGTCTGGCGGGAAGCCTGGGTCTCCCTCTCCTCCTCATGATCTCTTTCTATCTCTGTCTCTCTCACGCGCCAATAAAGAAATAAAATCTTTTTAAAAAATAAGTATTTTCTTACTTCTTGGCAACAGCAAGTGGATTGTTTTCCCTAACCTGACAAAAAGATCCGAGTCCAAAGGGAGCTGGAGAGTGTCACTGACACATTGGAAAGCAGGTGAGTGCCAGGAATTTTGGTAGACACGTTCATCGACTGTATCTTGTTTCATCCAGGCAACAGTCCCCCGCAGCAAGTATTTTTAGTCTCCTTTTCGCAGATAAAGAAATCAAAGCTCAAAATGTTAAACAACTTGTGTAACGTCTTTAAGTTAAATTTAACAGTTTATAAAGAGCAAGCCCTCAGGATGTTCTCCAACAAGGCCCTCACTCGAGAAAAGGGGTATAATATAAAAACAGTTATCTCTAGGACCAGCAGCCACTTTCAGTTCCAGGCTTCTTAATTTACTAGCTGAGGGGCAACACTTCCGAATTTGTTTCCTTAACTGAAAAACAGGAAAATCACTCTTACATGTTAAGGTCATACCGAGTACTCGGAGAGCTCTGCCTTCCTACGCACAGACGCATGCCTGTAGGCACAAGCACTCGCACGCCAACGCTCACATGCAGCTTCTATGTGTATGTCAGAGAATCTGGCTCAGAGGCCGAGCTCCACACATTACAAATGTTTGATCTGTTTTACTCCAGCCCTAAATGCGCTAAACCGGTTTTGATAATGAATTTCCTCCTACTGGATGCTGTCTGCAATTGGCCTTTATTTGTTTATTGTTTTCGTCCTTTAAATCATTGCTCAAGTTAAATTCTGTTTATCTGAATATGCTCGTATTCCTCTGTTTACCAACTTTGCGACTCTGAATGAAAGCAAAGGCGGCCGAGAAACCAGAACACTCTGGATCTTAAACAGCTGGCAAAGGGGCACTGTGATTTCAGAGAATAATACTATGCATCTCAGAGATAACTCTTCCAATGCACTAATTATTACTTTTAATAATTAGTATTTTTTAAAGCACCCAAGTATTTTTAGCACTTATCCATTTAAACTGTTTCTGCGTCTATATTTGCACCGCAGATGGAAACTGAGGTCTGAGTAATTCAGGCTCATCATCTGTTTCCAGTTTGGCTTTGTTTTGAAATATTCCATGGTATTTGGGTTTCTTACCAATGAAAGCAGTGGAGCAGATCCCTCATAGATGCACGCAGGACAGGGCTTACAACCTGTCACTTCAGGTCCTTGATTTACACGTGAGGGACTGAAAGTCCGGGAGATACAGTGGCTTCTCCTAGGTCAAATTTTTAGTTGGAATAAATTCAGGACTGAACAAGTGCCAAGTTCAGGACTCCTTCCACTGCTTGTAGTCAAGTATGTCAGCTGAGGCAGACAGTGGGCTGGAAAATACTCCAGAGAGGGTGCTTATGCAGCTTCAAAGCATGGTAATAAGATTTTATTGGGGCCCATCTCCTGCATGATGTTAACCTTCCCTTGCCTTCATCCTTGAGAGCTACAGAAAAAAGTTCCCTGGCACCTAAACTCTTCCTGAAAGCTTTTCTCTTTGAATTAAAATATTTCAAATCCTCAGACACAAGTCTGACCTAAAGTTCCCAGGCTCTTCTTTCATAAAAGAAGATTATGTCATAAAGCTAACCCTTTATGCAAAACCTTATCTTGCATGGTTATACTAAGATATCTCTTTGAGGTTAAGAACATATTTTCTCTATAGAAAGAATTCCTCTTACTGCTTCCAAGATGAGTCTCCATGTACAGTGTGTGCACTTCTTTTTTTTTTTTTTAATTGTTACTTAATTTTTTTTCCCAGTGTTCCAAGATTCATTCCCCATGCCCCACACCCAGTGCTCCATGCAATAGGTGCCCCCAGTACCCACCACCAGGCTCTCCCATCCCCCCACCCCCTCCCTCCAACTCCCTCAGTTTGTTTCTGTGTCCAAAGTCTCTGTTGTTTCGTTTCCCTCCCTGGATTACCCTAGTTCCCCTTTACTTTCCTTCTCCCACTGTCC